>PVLC010002130.1:22500-50305 GCA_004027655.1 Graphiurus murinus | reverse complement strand
GAAAAATGAAAAAAAAATAAAATAAAATAAAAAAGAAAATACCAGAAAGTCAAATTGTACATATTAAGTGTGTGCATGTTTAGGAAGGGAGGGAGAAAGTAAACCCTGCATGAAAGCTCCCTTTAATTCTTCATCTAAACTGGAAGGCAAAGAGACTCTTATAGTCAGGTGATGTGTTTTACTTCCAAGGAAAGTAACATCTGGCCATATATGCAGTATTTCAGCCACCACAATAGCAGTATGCCCTTGAGCAAGTTAATTCCATCATCGGCATGCTACAAGTTCTCCTGACTTAATCTATAGATTATTTCATTGTGTCAGAGACTAACAGAATTGCTTCAGTTACCATGGTTGATTTCAAGGTTGCTGTGGTGTCCAAACCCAACTCTGGGGATTAATGTATGTACAGGGATCTGGATGAGTTTCTAGGCTTTGTTTATTCTTTAGCCACAAGCTATTATAGTATCCTATCTTCTGACCCACTTAGCATATTCTTTGTCACAGAAGAATTGGATAAGAAAATGAGCCTTATGCCCAATTGGTCTCTGATTTATTGAGCCTATGACGAATCTTCTTCCAGAAGCTTTCTGTGGCATGAACTATCTGTACTGCTTTTATGCAGATATTTTGTACTATATGTTTCATGTGTGTGTGTCAAGAGAAAAACAGAGATAGAGAGCATCTGCCCAATTAATATCTAAACTCCTTGAAAGTATTGTCTACCCCTTTCATCTGAGTGGCAATATAGAAAACTAAATATGCTGACTCTGAAGCCAGGCTCCATATCATCAAATACCAATCCTATTACTAACAAGATATATGAGATTTAATGTCATTTAACTTCTCTGAAATTCAGTTTTTTGATCTACAAAATTGGGGATGATAATAGCTTCTATCCCGTAAGTATCTTGTGAAGATTATATCAGTATAAGATAAAGATTAACATACTTGGAGATATAAAGGACACAGAGAATCACCTGGTACATAGTAAGGACTTAATAAACTTAGCTACTATTACAATCATTATTATCTGAAAACTCAGAAAATACCAACCACACATGGGCTACAAGTGGTTGCCAATCTATCACCTACATTTGCTTTATGGACTAACTGAAAGATAGCAATAGTAAAACATGTTCATCTAAATAACTGCAAAGAATGCAGATGTCTAAAAATTAAATGAACAGTGACTTTTCAAGAGTCCCCTGACCAACAATGTCCTTATTGCCCATCCCCACAGGTAACTCATATGCTACCAGAATTTCTTTCTATGAAAATATAGGTATATGCAAACTGGTTTCTATTAAAATTTTACAAAATAAAATTGATGCCATGCTCTAAACACTATATTGTAACTCCTTTATAACTAAACAGTGAATCATAGGAATACTTCCATGTTCCTGTATCTAATATACTTGTTTTAAAATGGCTGCATATTTCATTTCTTGAATATGCTATAATGTTTCACCATTCTTCAACTAATGAGCAGTCAGTATACTACAACTAAGTCTACAATAACCATTTTTTATATATGCCTCCAAATACATATGTGGACATTTTGGGGGTATGTATTCAGAGAAGTGGAATTTGGGGGCTGTTTGTTTAATGTTTAAAGAAACTGACAAATGATCTTCTAGAAGTTTATGTTAGGCTGGGCATGGTGACACACCCACATAATCCCAGAAATTGAGAAGATGAGACAAGATCACGGGTTTGAAGCTAGCACATAATAACCTAGACTGTTTCAAAGAAAAATACAAATAAGCCAGGCATGGTGGCAAACACCTATAATCTCAGTACTTGGGAGGCTGAGACAGGAAGATTGCAGGTTCAAGGCCAGACTCAGTAATTTAAGCAGACTCTTTCAAAATATAATATACAAAATAAAATGGAGTTGGGGGTGTAACTCGATGGTAAAATGCCCCTGGGTTCAATCTCCAGTACCAAAAGAAAAAAAATTATAGTAAATAAAATTTAAAAGGACTGGGTCTGTAGTTCAGTCATGTAGTTCCTGAGTTCAATCCTCAGTAACACACACACACACACACACACACACACACACACACACACACACACACAGAGCACAGAGGGTTATATGCCTATTTACATTTTGACAAGCAGTTTATACATGTACATTTTCCTCTCATCCTCTCCAACAATAATGAGTGTTTATATTTTTTGTCTGTTTGAACAACTATAGTGATACTGTGGTATTTGAATGAGAACTTTTCTCCAGTTTCTAGTGACAACCCACACTGAAAATCTCACTCAAGTAAGCAGTCAGTTCCTCATTACACAAGATGGCTTCATAGGAGTGTGCTGAAAGACCACTTGCCATATTTGATAGTGACAATAATGCCCAAGACAACTAGATTTGATGCTGCCATCATTTTTGGGCAGTTTTCCCTTTCTTCCAGGCACTGAAGAAAGTTGCTCCCTAAGACATTTTGTACAGACCTTTATAGAGATTGTATTATCTTTGCAGAATTATATTTTCAGTGCTCCTACATCTTCATTAGTATTCATTGTTCATGAACTGTGGTTCCCATTCTTCTACCTTTTAGTCTTTCTCCTCTATGACCAGGAGAAAGAATGAAACCATTTAAGCACCTTCTATGTGCCAAGAAATATAGTAGGCACTGTATATATGTTATTGTCTTGAAGTCTCACAATAACTCTGCGAAGCAGATAAATGACTATTATTATCCTCTGTACAGATGAGAAAACTGAAATTGAGGCACAGAAAGTTTAAGTTATTTGTCTAATGGGCCTCTCACTCTCTTGGCCCATGTTTCAGATTTAATGCTTGACTAAAATTAAGTAATCCAGGACTTCCTCAGACTATATTTTAGTGGATAAACTACAACTAAGGAATCGATGGCACCTAAAGTCTCTGCCAGAGGGTACTGGCACTTTAGCAATAAACATGAAAAAATGCCATGCCTTAGCCCAAAGGATATACTGTTCTGTAAGCTACCTTATTTTCTTCCATTGTAGCTAAGCATAGACACAGACTGGAGAAAGTACGTTTATCTGACCTTCCCATGTACTAATGTGTATACAGATCCACAGAGAGATGTTCTATCCCAACCATATTCAACACCTAGAAGAGTGTAGCCTCTTGATCCTGACAATCACATTCTTTTCTATGATAAATTACTACTAATATATTTCTGAAACAAGGGTGGTTGACTCTTCTAGTATTGAGACCTTGAGTGTTGTTAAAGTTTTTCAGTGCCAGGTTTCCAAATCCTCTATGAATCTTACATTGTTGAACTATCAAGTTTGTGTCACTGAGCCTGGACAATCCCATATGATGGATCTATGATAGGAAAATTAAATTAATAAATGCACAGAGATATTGGCCAACTATTTCTATGGACAATTAAGTGTCTTTGTCAAACTATGCATGAAGCTATTTTTAAAGTCTAGCGGAAAAAGGAATGCTAATGTTTGAGGTATTTTAGCAATCTTCAAATCATACCACTAGGCAAATTTTTAATGCACTCAAGGATGTGGCAGGATCTAGTTGAATTAATATGACTAAAAGATAGTGACTAAGAATGCTGTCATTCAAGCTAGACACACTGAGATTTAGATGCTGGCTCTGCCAGTAACTAGCTATTGAATTCTGTATAGGCCATGTAGCCTCCCTGAGCCTAAGTTTTCTCACTTGTAAAATAGGGATAATAATAGTGTTT
Source organism: Graphiurus murinus (assembly GCA_004027655.1). Classification (NCBI taxonomy): domain Eukaryota; kingdom Metazoa; phylum Chordata; class Mammalia; order Rodentia; family Gliridae; genus Graphiurus; species Graphiurus murinus. The sequence continues at coordinate 46,604 of PVLC010002130.1, read as the reverse complement.
TCCAGGCTGTGGGTGTAGATGCCTCAGTGGTGGAGCACATGCTGACACACACAAGACCCTGGGTTTGATCCCTAACACCAAAAAGATAAGATAGAGTATACTTATAGTGTTTACCTAATAGGGTTGCTTGAGAGGATTATACAAGCCATATATTCAAAATGCCTAAAATGGAGTAACCACTCAATAATCGCTGGCTACTGATAATAATGCCAATTATAACAATATATTTTTTTCTTTTCCTGTGTGTGTGGTACTGGGAATTAAACACAGGGGTGTTATAACTCTAAGCAACACTCCTTCCTAGTCCATATACATATATATTTTTTTGAAACAAGGTTTTGCTAAGTTACCACACTGGTCTTGAACCTGCCATCCTCCTGTTTGATGCCACATTTCAGTGGCAGGAGCTGTTTCTGTATATAAGAAAAGTGTATGGCAACCTCAAATAAGAGCAAAAATATCCCAAATGGAGCTAAATCTTTTGGGATGTAAAATATATAGAAGGTCTTACTTAGTACTCATTAAAGCTCAGTCTTACCTGATTCTACAAAAGGAATCATAAAATTCCCTTCTGATCTCTTTTGTTTTGTTTAATCTTGAAATGAGGATGGATTTATTCTTCTTCATTGCAATGGAGAGAGGTTAGGTTTAAAACCATGCTCTTCTGCTTACAGAAATAAAAACTTTCGTTGGCAAATTTAACTCTCTGAGCTTGTATCTTACAAGTAGAACAGATATAAAAAGCACAGTTTATTTACAAGCTATCTATGAGATAATACATATTGAAAACTTACTTTCCTACATATGAGTTATTGTTGAAGCATAGCTGCAAATTTTAGCATCTTCATTATTATCATTGCCATCACCATCAACATAATCACCTTCATTTATAGTCACACACTTGCTATCCATCACAATTTTAAAATAATAGCTTTCAAATTGTTTCTGTATACTATGCCTGTTTTGAAAATATTATTTTATTTTAATCAAGGAATAATTACATATATTTATAGGGTACATTATGATGTTTTGATACATATGCACATCATGGAATGATTGGATCAAACTAATTGGCATACTCATTTTCTCACAATATTATTTCTTTGTGGTAAAAACATTTAAAATCTTCTTTTAGATATTTGGAAATATACAATATGTTATTATTAACTATATTCATAAGTAACACTAGAACTTATTCCTCCTATCTAACTGTATCTTTGTACCCATCAACCAACATTTCTACTTACCCTGTCCACCTCTCCGCCCAGCCTCTGTTAATCATCATTCTACTCTCTGTTTCTGTTAATTTTATTGTTCTGGAATAAGTGAGAGAATGCAGTGTTTATCTTTCTTTGCTTGGCTTATTTTAGTTAACTCAATGTTCTCTAGGTTCATCCATGTGGTTGTAAATGACAGAATTTCCTGTTGTTAAACCTAAATTGTTAAATGAGATTAGCCAGTAACAGAAAGTAAATGGTCTTATGTGTTCTCTCATGTGCAGAAGCTAGGGAGGAGTCTGGATACAAGAGAGACTTTAGATAATGGAGAAGAAACTCCAGTGGAATGAAGGAAGTAGTATAGGGAAGGATCAGGGAGAATTAATGAGGGAATCACTTCCATTGACATTATGTATATATGTGAGAATACCAACCCCAATCTCAATATCATATATAGGGAAAGGAAAGAAGTGGGGACAGAGTAAGGGGGAAAAGCTCACCAAGTGTTTTCTGTGTGTATGTCAATACTACTGTGAACTACATTATGATGTGAGACTATAATGCACCAATAAAGTATGAAAAAATTTATAAAGCTTAGTTGTGCTTAAATGTACCCCATTTTCTTTATCCTTTCATCTATATCTTATCTATTTTGAGTAGTGCTGCAATGGACATGAAAGTGCAGATATATATTTGGCATTCCAATCTCAATTTTTTTGGATATATACCCAGTCATGGGATTGCTGGATCCTATGGCAATTCTATTTTTAGTTATTTGAGAAACTTTCATTCTATTTTCCATAATGGCTGTATTAATTCACAATACTACCAACAGTGTATACTCACCAACATTTATGATCTATTTTGAACATAAACAGATCTGTAGATGGTAGTTCTCTGCTTTGAAATTCCATTAGATCATTGCCTATTGAGAAAAGTGCCAAGTCCTTGGCTGATTCTGGTGAAAATTTAATTTTAGATCTCTTCTCTCACCATTTTCACCATACATACTTCAGATATTTTGAACTTCTTACAGTTTTCAGAATTTCTGTGATCTTTCACACCTCTTTGCGTCATACTACTTCTCCTGCCTAGAATGACTTTCTTATACATCTCCCTAATAAATTATTCATTCCTCCATATCTACCTTAAATTTTGCCTCTCTTTTAAAGTCTTTTGGCACAGAAATATCTGGAGAGTATTGATCCAATTCTCTTCTTGGGCTCAGTGGAGACTTCATGACTACCTTACAGAAGATACTTGAAGGATAATTGTAATTATGGCTTACTAAACAAACAAACAAAAAAAAAAACTAGAGAAGGGCAGAAATACTGTCTTTTATCCAGTTAATTAAATTGAAAATAACATTATTGAAAATAACATTGGCACTACAGTCATTCCCTAAGCTTTTTCCTTTTTCTAAACTACCTTTTATAAAATATGACATTGCTATCTTCTCAAACTCAAAAACACAGACATTTCTATGTGATTGTTCATTTCCATCCAGGCAACCTATGTCCACTTAAACTCTATGTTCTGTAACCTCCAATTCATAGTCATCCTGCAAATCTATGATTATCTCCCCATCTCAACTACCATCATATCTTGCCTAGATTACTGTAACACTTTCTTAAGTAACCTTTCCTCCTCCAACATGGTCAACTTTTAAATCCATGCTCTAAGATGCTCCCGCAGTAACTTTTCTAAAATGCAAAACTGATCATTTGATTACCCATAAATTCAAAGTCCTCTAAGGGCTGCCCATCAACTCCTCTATAGAGGCCAAATATGTTACCATCACATGCAATGGCTTTTCAAACTCACCTCAAACTACAGTTCCAGGTTACTCTTTTGCTATGACTCCATTAAATCTTTATACCAAATAAACTCAGTGCTTTGCAGATTTTAGGGCACACAAAATTTCACCCTACTATACTTCTGCACATGTAAAATTTTTATGCCTTCACTGTGGTCTATGCCTTTCCCCCAACTATTACTGATCCTTCAATTATCCAGTATGTTAACTCATCTGTGATGTTTCAAATCTCATTTAAACTTTGCAAAGCTGACTTGATCCAGCAGCTATTGCTTTGTTCCTTCATCCATGCTTTGCAACTACTTATACCACGCCACATATCTTGTTCACCAGTCTGTATTGTCCATTAGACTATGAACACTTTAGGGTAGTGATCTTCCTTCATTCATCTATGTTGTAGTCGGCACCAACCACAGATACTGACACTCCAAAGTATTCTAAAGCAGCCAAAAATCATTCCAAAAGTATCCACTTAGTGTCTTCAAACTGTATTTTTCACAGCCTTACTGCAGAAGTGGGCATATGAGTTCACTAAACGCTTGGTGAGGAATTAATTACCCTGATAGGTTCTAAGAAGCTTCTACTTTATAACAAATTTCTCTCAATAGTAAATAAATTTACAATATTTTAAAGTGTTTTGTCAGAAATTGTTACTGAACATTAAAAATTTACTATTGTTTTTGTAATTGAGGCAGTGGCTATGTACATAAAGTAGAACTATCATCTAAATCAAGCCAAGCAACCAAATGAAAATGAAAATAAGTTATGATATTTGGACTTGGTGTGTCCATGTCCACCTGAGGAAATGGTATAAAAAGATAAGATCATCTTATAGCTTGCATTTCCCATTAAAAACAGACAAATCATGAATAAAAGTAAATCATTATTATGGAATATTTGTATGTGATGTTTTCTTATCCATTGACTCATTTGATTTTCACAACCCTGAAAAGTTGACAGGGAAGATTTGCCACTTTTATTTGTCTCTAAGATGCAACAAATTATATGATGGATGATCAATTTAACTATAACTTTTCTTAGAAAAATAAATAACACATTAAATGGATCTTAAAACTTATGAATTAAAAAACTTTGAAGTGTAACAATGAAACTTTTATCTTAGACTTGAGGTCATTTGATGTGATCCCCTTTTGAAAATGGAGAAAATGAGGACTAGAAATCTAATACCCATGTCACATAGCTATTAAGTAGAATATACAGAGAAGGACTTGATCATTTTGATAGGTAGAACATCTTTTCATTCTGCTAGATTTTTCTAATGTCTCTTCAATGGAATAATAATCTTATAGAAATGTTAATAAACTTCTATAATAACACAATTTGCGAAACTCAGTTAAAAATAAATAGGTTGATTTACACTATAACTTCTTAGAGCTTTTACTATGTTAATGAAGCTACATTGTGAATTTCCACGACAGGATTATATTACACAGCATTGCACAAAATTATTTGACCACAAAGCCTTTTTCTCTCTTTTATAAAGTATTGTGTAAGACTAATGTTCTAAGGAACACAATTATAAAGAAGCTATCCAATAACAAGTTATAATTTTATCAGTATCTAAAAGGCATAAACCATAATGTTCAATTTGTTTCTTGTCACTTTCAAAGATTATATATGGTAAAGCACTAAATGATGGATGAAATTGCCTAACTTTTGATCAAATTTGGCTTTTAAGAATGCTGAAGTTAGAAGTTCTATTCAAAAAAAACTTAGGAAATAGCCATCAACATAGTCAAGAGCCAAAACATTATTATTCTGTCATTTGTCATATAACAAATAGGACTTAGGAATAATTGTAGTTCTCTAAAGACAGGCTCTAACTAGATATATATATTTTTTTAAATTTATTCACAATATGGACAACATTCGTGAAAATGTGTGACAGATTTTTCATATTGTTTTTTCAGTTGCACCTACAGAAATGTTCAGTAGTCACTAGAAACTTTTACTCATTCATCCAGGAAATAATTCCTGAATACCTAGCATTTGCCAGACATTGTGCTGACACTAAGGATACGATGATATACAAGATGGATCCATCTCTATCTTCATAGTGCTCACTGTTCAGACTAGGAAAAATGGATTTACAAAATATAATCTAATAAACATTTTGGCCAACCCTAAACATACAAAATGCCAAAGAATATGGAACATTTACCTGCATAATTCATTCCCCAAAAAGTCTCAATATGAAATATCTGAATCACAGATGCCAAAGGAAAGCCAAGTGTTAAACTTAATAGAATGATTAGCCCAGCTCTTCTGCTTACACTGCCAACAAAGTGCTGCTCTTAATGATGTCATGTGATTTCAAAGACAAACAAAAATGTCTAACATCTTCACCAATTTTTTCTACACACATGAAAATAAAAACAACATTTTTAATGTATTTACAAAATCTACCTGCCATGTCCTGATGAACAATTGTTTGTGTCAAAGAAACTAGAATTTTCTCTAAGTTTAGTAATTCAATGGGCTCACCATAAGAATATTAGAGATATAAAATACCTGATAGACTGCTACCAATCTGTCTCCCAGGTAGTGCAAAAAAGTAACAGAAGCACTGAAGTCCTCAAAGCATTAAAAGCATTAAACACTACTCAGGTGCCTTGAGCTTTCTTTGCCTCTTCTTTTCACTTATATGTCGCTTGAAATGTTTCTTCATTTTTATATATAAGGACATATTAACTAGGCTTGGTGCACATGTTTGTAATCCCAGTATTTGGGAGGCTAAGATAGGAGGATCACAGGTCCAAAGCCAGCCTCGGTTACTTAGCAAGGCCCTCCACAGCTTAGTGAGACCTTGTTTCCAATAAGAAATAAAATAGGGCTAGGGGTATAACTTGGAGGTAGAATGCCTCTGGTTTAATCCCCAGTATCAAAAAAAAGGATACATTAATGTCAAAACTGCCTTCATTGAATGAACGTTTTGTTTTTGTCACAAATGGTATTTTAATATATATATATATATTTTGATTTTTTTTTTTATTGTAGTAATTCGTGCAATATAACATACATCCTTGTTAAGTACGGGTTGTTAACAACATATTTGCACATAGTTCTCATTTGACCCTTTCCCCGATTCCCACCCCAGTCCCCTCCCCTTCCCTCCCCCTCAGGTTCACTTCGGTGAGTGACCTTGATATGATTGTGTAATTACATCACTTGCTTAAAATTAACATATCTGTCCCTCAAATATTTATCATTTCTTTGTAGTGAGAACATTTAAAATCCTCCCTTTTGGCTATTTTTGAAATATACAACAGTACATTACTATTAATTGTGCTGTGCAATAGGACACCAGAACTTACTCCTCCTATCTACTTGTAACTTTGCCCAACATTTTCTCTATTCATCCTTCCCTCAGTCTCTGGTAACCACCATTGTACTTTGTGCTTCTAAGCATTCTATATTTTAAGATTCCACATGTAAGTGAAATCATGGCATATTTTTTCTCTTTGTACCTAGATTATTTCACTTAACATAATGTCCTCTATGTTCATCTATGTCATCACAAGTGACAGGCTTTATTCAATTTTTAAGGCCAAATAGTATTCCATCATGTATATACACTACATTTCTTTATCCATTTATCAATTAACGGACCTTTAGGTTGATTCCATATCTTGGCTATTGTGAATAGTGCTGCAATGAACATGGGAGTGCAGACATCTCCATTTTTATTGCATCCTCCCTTTAACCAGTTTCATTTCTGATCCCAGAACTTTGATGATGGTAGTAACAAGAGAAGACTTAAGATTGGTGTGTGTGTGTGTGTGTGTGTGTGTGTGTGTGTTTGTGTGTGTGACCACAAAGGCTAGAAAGCATTTGTTTGCATAATATATTTAAAATAATGCTTTCTAGAAATGTGTGCACGTATGCCTTTATCAACTTGTACCTAACAAAGATGTATGATTACAATGCACCAATTAAAAAAAATAAATAAAATAATGCTTTCTTATGTTATTTTAATCTAACAGAACCATGCTAACAATGCAGCTGGTTAGGTTGAATATTGTCACTGGGTATGCTGGAAGGGGCTGGCATATCAGATGATTTGTGATTTTCACTAAATTCTAACCAACCACTGTTTAGCCTTATAAGAATGGCTTCAAGAGAGGGGCACCATGGGTAAGAAAAGTCAATGTCATTTCCAGCCAGTGTTTTGTGAGATACCTGAGCTATGAGCACCTATAACTATGAGGCTTTGAGGAAACACACTGAGCAGGTAATATTATATATGTAAAATATTAGTGGGTCTTTATTAGTATCTTATGTCATATTGTATCTTTTCTTAGGTAGAAATTATTTATTGAAATCGACTTGAGAAAATTTGCTCTTTCTTTTCTTTTTTTATTGGTGCATTGTAATCATACATCTTAATGAAGTAAAAGCTGGTAGAGGCAAACGTGCACACAACACTCATTTAACCCTTCCCCAATTCCAACCCTATTCCCTCCCCCTCCCTCCTTCTCATGTTCAGCTTGGCTTAGTGATTGACTTTGATATGTTTGCGAAGGTACATATGTACATCATGTGCATTAGAGTGCTTCCTCTCCTCCCTCGCCCCCATCACTTTCAGTTAGGTTGCCTTCTTTGCTCATATAAGGTTTCTTTTTCTTCATCTAGAGTCCCTCCTTTGACCCACTTTCTTTCTAGCTTCTGCATATTAGGGAAAGCATCCGATTTTTTACTTCATGTAACTGACTAATCTCACTTGGCATGTTTTCCAGTTCCATCCATTTCCCTGAAAATGGCATGATTTTTTTCTTCTTTATGGCTGAGTAAAATTCCATTGTGTACATATTCCATAGTTTTGTAATCCATTCATCTGTTGATGGACATCTTGGCTGGTTCCATAGTTTGGCATTTGTGAATTGTGCAGCTATACATGCATTAGTCTGGTAGTTTGATTTCCATTATTTTGGGTAGATAACCAGAAGTGGTATTGTTGGATCATATGGTAGGTTCATTCTCATTCTTCTGAGGATCCTCCATACTATTCTCCAAAGTGGTTGCACTAATCTGCAATTCCACCAACAATGTATTAGGGTTCCCACTTCTCCATACCCCCATCAGCATTTGTTGTTCTCTGTGCTTTTAATGATTGCCATTCTTATTGGGGTTAAGTGAAATCTCAGGATAGTATTGATTTGCATCTCTCTGATTGCTAATGATGATGAACATTTATTTATTGGTCATTGTATTTCTTCTTTTGTGAAGTGTCTATTTAGTTCATTTGCTCATTTTCTGATTGAATTGTTTGTATTTCTTGAATTCTCTGAATATTCTAGATATCAGAGGAGTAGTTGGCAAAATTTTTCTCCCATTCTTTGGGATCTCTGTTAAGGTTCTTGATAGTTTCCTTTGCTGCACAGATGCTCTTCAATTTAATGTAATCCCATGTATTGATCTTCCTTTGAATTTCCTTTGCCTTTGGGGTCTTTTTGAGAAATTTTTTACCTGTGCCTATGTGTTGAAGTGCTGGACCTAGGCCCTCTTCAAGTAGCTGCAAGGTCTCTGGTCTGACTTCCAGATCTCTGATCCATCTTGAATTAACTCTTATGTAGGATGAGAAAATGGGGTTTGTTTCCAATTTTCTGCATATGGTTTACCAGTTTTCCCAACACCATTTGTTGAAGAGGCTATCTCTTTTCCAGTGTATGTTCTTGGCTACTTTGTCAAAAATCAATTGGCTGTAAGTGTGAGGATTTTTTTTCTGAGTCTTCCATTCTGCTCCATTGTTCTATGTGTTTATTTTTTGCCAATACCATGCTGTTTTTATTACTATGGCATTGTAGTATAGTTTGAACTCAGGTATTGTGATGCCTCCTGCATGGTTCTTGTTGCTGAGAACAACTTTGGCTATTCTGGGCTTTCGTTGTTCCAAATGAATTTAAAGACTGATTTTTCTATGTCTGTCTGTGATAATTTAATGGATATTGCATTGAATCTGTAGATCATTTTTGGGAGTATGGCCATATAGTAAGATTTAGGGGTCTTACTGCCAAACACTTTCAAAACATTTGTCAAGTATTAACTTATTTAATTCTCAAAAATGCTTTGTAGGAAGGAATTATTTCAAAATCCCAGCTTCATGAGTGGAGAAGCTGAGCATGGGAATGTTTATCCATGGTGACAATTGAAATTTGGCTTTTGTAATGACTGCTTCAAATTACTCCTCTTCCTCCTCCTACCCTTCTCTGCTCTTCATTGTCCACAGTCTCCTCTGTCTTCTGCTGTCTAAGAATATTTTGTCACTGGGAAACACTGGTGGAAATTGCAGAGCAGGGATTGGGAAAAATCAGAGTGGACAGCCCTCCTTCCATAGGCCCAGGTGTATCTGGCAACCCCTGCCTGGGTTTTATCTTCAACCAAACACCCTGTCTTCTAGGTTTTGGTAGCACCATTTCATTCCATTGTCCCTACAGCCCTAGAAATGAAAACAGTTTTCTTTTGCTGCTAATCTCCCCCTTTTTTGTGGTACTGGGGATTGAAATTATGGGATTATACCTCCAAACTACACCCCTAACCCTTTCATTTTTGTTTTGAAGCAGGGTCCTTCTAGATTGCTGAGAATCTTACTAAATTGCTGAGATTGGTCTTGAAACTCTGGTCTTCCTGTCTTAAGCTTCCAAGCACTTTGGATTACAGATGTGTGCTATCATGTCCAGCTCTAATCTCCCCATTCTTGTGGTACTGTGGATTGAACCCAGAGGCATTCAATCTCTGACCTATATCCTGAGCTCTATTTTACTTCTGATTTTTAAACAGGGTCTTGTTAGGTTATTGTTTACTGGCCTCAAACATTCTATTCTCCTCTCTCAGCTTCCCATGTATTGGAATTACAGGTATGTGCCACCACACCAGGCTCTGTTGTTGCTAATTCCTCAATGGCTTTATAATTTGCTGCCAGACTTCTCAATAAATCCATTATTTATCTAACTATGCTTATATAGTAAATTCCCATTTACTTGCATGATCTGGAATAGTTTCTTTTTTCCTGGAAAGAATCTAAAAGATAAAGCTTTGAATTAATTCTAGTTCCAGAGCCCAGGCATTTAAATACTATGCTATCCTACCCTTCCATAAAAGAGTTTCTTTCCACAGAATTTTTCAAATGATGTAAGGGATGAATAACCCAGCCCAGAAGCTACCATCTTTGAATTATGATTGGCCAAAGGTAACCCATAACTATCCCATGGTCCCTCATGTGACCTGGAGTTCTGTGAGGAAAGTGACTGTGCCTTTTTTGTTCATTGCTCTAGCTCCAATACATGACACAATGCCTGGCATATACTAGGTGTACAATATATGTATATTGAGTCACTACCTGAAATCCACTTCATTTTCTGGTAAATACAATGGATAATAAAATCTGTCTCTTGTAATAGTTGTTCAGTATTGTATCTACCATAATGCATCACAACTAGTATACATTTATGACTATTAATATCAAATATAAGCTTAGGGACCAAAATATCTGGGTTCAACTCTTAGTGCCACAATTTACCAGCTATGTGAATTGGTGCTTGTTATTTAAACTCTTTGAACTACTAAAATGAGGACAACATTGGGATTTAAATCTTAGTGGTGTTATAAGAATTGAATCAGATAATATATGTAAAATACCTAATACAGGTCTGGAGCAAAGTAATTACTCTTTAAATGGAAGTAGATGTTGCTATTGCTATTGTTCTGCTTTTACTAATATCATGACTACTGTTGCAGTTATTTATATCCCCTTTATAAATGAATGGTTGTGTGAAACATTTCTTCAGTATATGGGTATTGCTTTTAACTAATTTTCTTCCCACTAGACCCTACGGCTGAGACAGGAGGATCAGAGGTTCAAGGCTAGCCTCAGCGACTTAGCAAAACCCTGCTTCTTCAAAATAAAAAATAAAAAGGGCTGGGAGGTATAGGTCAGTGGTAAAATGCCACTGAGTTCAATCCCCCGTATCACACAAACAAAAATATACCCTACATATTTTACTTTTGGCATGTCTCCCTGCTATAGAGACTAAAGGCCTTTAAAATTACAGAGTGAAGCCCATGGAGTCCTTGAGCCTCACTTCCAGTGAAGATTTTGAGTTATTTTATCTGTTAGAAGCCTAATAGCAGTGTGTCTAGGAAAACCCAGAGCTATGGCATACTGCCTGGACTTCATTTTCCTTACCACTTTCTGCTATGGTTGTCAGTGTATATTACTGGAGTTCTACCTTTGTATCCTGAGTGTACTTAATTTTCTCTGGTGGATCTAGATCCTATAATCTTGACTCCCTAATTAGCTTTTGTTGATGGAGACATAATCCTCATTCCTTGTTTTCAATAAAATGAACCTTAGAAAAGCACATTGGCACCATATTTCTGCATATAGAGATATTCATTGCTAGGACATTTCTGATAATTAGTATCCATGTATTATTCAATCATATTAGGCCACCCTCACCTTTGGAGATCTATGCTGGCTAGATTTGCTATGGACACTATGACACAACTGCTAGCTTGCTCCTTTAGAAACTATTGCTAAACTGGTTTAGTCCTACAACACAGGACATTGTGCTCTTCTGGATTATTTTCCTTCCCCATTGTCCTTATAAAGTCCTAGTGGGTTTTGTGGCCCAACATATATGGGTTATAATAGTTTTCCTATCAGCACAGTATGCACTTAACTTGCATCCTCACATCTTGTAAATGAGAATGCTGTATCTATTGGACCCAAAATCATTCAGCCAGGTTTGTTTATTCAGTCATTTTTCTGCATCCCTTCATGCCTTCCTTTATTCAAAAATATTTATTTATTGGGTACCTCTTGTATATATGCTATGAGGAACAGAGATATAGTGGTGGATAAGAAAAATCTATACCTTCAAGTAGCTTACCTTCTGCAGAGTTAGCGCTGCCCAAGAAAACTTTCTCCAAGATTCCAAGGCCCTCTTTTGTTCTTTTTATCGTTCTAGAAAATTCGTTCCAATTTATGTCACTAGTCTATTGTCTTCCACAATTATTCCCTTCCAAAGAACGTGAATTTTGTGCTAATAATAACATCAGAATTAAAACAGATGTACGACCTTATCCATCACACACACACACACACACACACACACACACACACACACACACACACAGTAAATTATCAGTAATAAGGAGAATAATACTAAGGAAAAATAATTATTCCCCATAGTGTGCCCCCCAAATGACAAAAAAACTATAGATTTGGATTTACTTAAGAATTGGAGAATTGATGTCCAAATTAGTTGGCCTCAAGTCAGATCTTTGACAACATTCTGTAAGCTAGAAAGTGGAATGAATTTAATGTAAGACGAGTCTTCATGTCAACAGCTACCCTCTCCAACTGAGCTCACAATCCATTCAAAATGTCCATTCCAATCCAAAGTAACTAAAATTACTAGCCAAATCTTTCAAGAGCAAAATACTCCATTACTTCCTCTTGTCAACAGGTAATAGATCATCAGGTTCCACCAGAGTACTATAAAAATTTTTTTCTAGTGATTTATGGTACAACTAAGGAGAAAAAGTCTCCAAAGACATAATATGTATAATGAGAATTTTAATTAGAAGGCAATTTAGATATTTATTTAGGTCATGCTAAATACGTTATTTCTAATGATGGAAATAATTATTATAAATTACTGACAGTGGTTGAACATTATATGTTCAGTCAAAGTGATCAATAGACCAAAAGTCAAGCTTAAACATAGTTCTGAATGTTTTATATAAACTTCTAATGAAAATTTTTAAAAAGCCTCCCCTCTTACCCTTTTTATATTATCAGAGAATGAGACTTCTTAGTGCATTAAGATCTCATTATTGGCAAGGTTACTTTAAGATAGAGATATATGAGCCTCTAGGTCCCTAGACATGGAAATCTGAACTTACCCAAAATATGCTAATTCTCAGAAGAACTTGAATACTGAGACAATGTTGAAATATCCCAAGTAAGCTCTGCTTACTTGATTTCTCAGAAATCAATTTTATCTTGGTACAGGAGGTGCTGAGCTTGATAGGAACCAGTTATATGAAAATTTAATTTTGAAAATTTTTCAGTTAACCTCACATTCACTGTCAGTGAGAAAATAAAATGAGGCAATTTCCATATGGCTACTAATCAAGTGCAACAGAAATGCACCTAAAACCATGCAAAGCCTATTGAAAACTGGGTTGGACAATCAGAATCTTTGCTGTTCAAACCAATCTTGCTCAAGAGTGAAGCTGTTTGCTTCAGACTACATCACAAAAGCACACTAGTTCTGTGCATTGTAAAATGCTCTATAGTCAGACTTTCCACTTATGCTTCGTATGTTGAAGTCATTAACCACAATGAAAACAGACCATGCCCAGAAATTCTGGTTCCCAGTCTGTCAGAAAATGCTTTGGGTATGCAATTTTTACATTAGTTTCCTTATTTAAGAACTGCAAAATAATTCAACTTCCTTCATGTCCACCACTGTTTTAAAATAAAAATGAGATATAAATAAAGTCACTCATGTATCTCTTCCTGTTCCTATTCCCACCCTTTTTCCCTACAAGGTAAACAATATTATAAATTTGGTGTTTACTATTTCAACATGTAGTTTTATTCATCTAATTACACATATATATCCATAAGCAACATCTAATATGTTTTGTATTTTATGCTATTATTCTGTGTGCATTTTCCATAAATATTTTATTTTATTTTATTCACTCAATACTGCAGTTTTTGAGATTCACACATGCTGCTACACATAGCTCTAGTTGAACCATTTATACTTATGTATGTATTACATTGTATTCATGTATCACAAATTAATAATATTTTCTCTGTAGCTGTACATTCAGGTTGATTCCACCTGTTCGCTATTACAAATAATGCCCACTCTGAGCTTGTTCTTTGAGGCTCATGTGCAAGAGTTTCTTTAGAGATGTTGAATTACTTGACTATAGGGTATACGCACATATTCAACTTTATGAGCCAAATTTTTTCCAGAGTAATTGTATAAATTTACATCTCTACTGCAGCATAAGAGCATTTCTATTGCCCTTTTCCTCAGAAAGTTATTGCTTTGTTACTCCAACATCACTTATTATTTTAGTTCCTATGATACTGAATTTTTAAGTGGTCTGAGACCAGTCATTTTGATTAGCTGGAGTCTACCTGGGGAGTCAAATGAGTCATTTCAGGCTTCTAATTGCCAGTTCAACCATTCTCAGGACAAAATGGTGGGGCATAGGGCATTCACCTTTAGTAAATTTTCTCCCTTCTTCTGTACTTTCTTCTCCAACTTATCTGATGTCTCTCCTCTGAGTACAGCCATGCCCCTAATGGTCACCACTTATGCTCCAGCCAGCTACCATTGGCAATTACCTACTTATTAATTTATTCATTAATTCAGCCACTCAATTATTCAACGAATATATGCTGAATGCCACATAATAAATGGAGCATTTTAAATGGGGGCTATATGGTGGGGTTCAAAATTAAGGGAAATATCAGAGTGGACCTGACTGGTACATCTTCTGTCTTATATTCCAACCTTTCTCTCTTTGACATAAAATCTGTTCAATTAAATCAAGGTGAGTAAGAGAAGAGCAAGTGTTATTTGAGTACCTACTGTGAGCTAATGTATCTACTGATGAAGTGACAACACATTCACTCTTGTACAGTTTTCTACAGTTGCATGGTCAACATTTCTCTGATACAAAGTGAAGAGAATGTAAGCCATCATTTACTGAGTGCATTACCAGCATGTTTCAGGTACAAAACCATTATCTCCTTTTTCCCTCATTATCTCCTTTTAATACCATAGTCTATCAGATAAGTCTTGTTATCTTCCCCATTGAGTGAAAAGGAAACTGAACCTCAGAAAAAATCAGCAACTTATCCAAGGTCTGATACTAAGAGTCTGATCTAATATTTAAATCCTGATCTAACCCTCCCAATCCATGGCTCCTTTTGAGTAATAGCAGGAATAAGCTAGACAAGAAAATACAGTTTTCCATTCCGAGACAATATGTGCAGGACAGAGAGACAGGATGTAATTTCCTGATGTGATTTTTACCAAGAAAACATCAAAGAGATCCTTAATCACCATGAGTGGTCTGGGATTCTATTGCCCATTATAGATGGTGCCTCCCTCAGGAGAAGGTCACAGTATAAAAGTCTCGATACACTGCCCAGTCTGGTTTCATGTTGTGAGAGCTGTGGAATGTACCTCTGGATTCAGGATGCTTCCACAAAAAGTTTCCTGAGAATACCTTAATGAGTGGCAGAGTCAAAGTAAAACTAGCTGAGAAGACACAGGGAATCCCAGAGCTCAGTACCTACCAGGCAATCAGGGCAAAAGAAAAAGTGACATCATAATGTCAATCCCAGAGAATCAAATAATGGCAGCTGGCAGCTACCTTGCTGCTACTGGGAGGAACCTGAAACTCAGACCTCTGTTTAGGTGTCAACTGTGATAGGAAGCCTTTCCTAACTACTCAGGCCTGGGCTGGTGTTTCTGTGTACTTCCCCACAGCCCCAAACCTCCCCTACTGTAACAGTGAAACCATTGGTTGAATTACTATTAATTTTTTGTGATACTATGAATTGAACCCAGAGGCATTCTACTTCTGAGTTACATCCCCAACCCTTTTTATTTTTTTATTTGGAAACAGGTCCTTGCTAAGTTGCTGAGGCTGTCCTCAAACCTGTGATCTTCCTGTCTCAGCCTTTCAAGTACTGGGATGACAGGTGTGCGTCACCACACACTCATCATATTTTAATTGTACCGTTTCCTGCCTGTCTCCTCCATCAAGATTCTGAGCTCTTGTCATTTTACTCCTCTACTTATAGTTCCTAGCACATTGGTTGGTACAAAATATGTACTCAATGGGTGCAGGCTGAATGAATTAAGGAATGAACAAATTCCATTCTGGTTGAAAAGTCCATCTCTCTCTAAAGAAGAAACCCAAAAGTGATCAAATGGAAGCATTATAAGAAGCTGGAAAGCAGGACCTTGTTGATCTGAAAAACATCCAAAACACTTAATTAGCACTTACTATGTGTTGGATATCATTCTGCCTCATATTTGTTAACTCATTTATTCCTCACAACAACACTATGAAGTAGATGCTATCACTATCACCATTTAACAGATGAAAAACAAGGTATAGAAAGGTTCAATGACCTGAGCTGGGCGTGGTGGCGCACGCTTGTAATCCCAGCATTTGGGAGGCTGAGACCAGAGGATATGGGTTCGCGGTCAGCCTCAGCTACCTAGTGAGGCACTCTGCAACTTAGTGAGACTCGGTTTCAAAATAAAGAAAAAATAGGGCTAGGGGTGTAGCTTGGGGGTAGAATGCCCCTGAGTTCAATCCCCAGTACCGCAAAATAAAAAAGAAAGGTTCAATGACCCACTCAATGTTAGGAAGGAAGGAAGTGCTGGATCTGGGATCTGAACCCAAAGACCATAGATCCAAAACTTGTGCTCTTAGCCACCTAGGTAAACCATGCAAACACAAGCATCTTTTTAAAATCTTTGTCTCAAGATAAGTGCTAATAACACAGCATCCACCATATTCTCTTACGTCTTGGCCCCCAAACCCTTTAGACCAGTATGACTATCACATGGTTCTTTCTCCTAGGCTTGATATATTTGCAGTTGTTCTGAAAAAGTGCTATAATAAGCTATTGGTGAAGACCTGCAGTTGAGTCATGCTAATATTGTCCCTTGGATAAACTTTCTTAGCTTAGGTTCTGGCATGAGACAAAATTGAGTTTGAGTACCAATTTTGATATTTACTAATGATAAGGCCTTCTTGTCTGTACAAATATACCAGTATCTAGCTCCAAGAATGCTCTAAGTGGCAAATTGAATAGATATGTAAAATGTTTAGTACAGTACCTGGCACAGAGGGACTGTTCAGCAAATGTAATCAAGGGTTATTTGTGGGATTTATTTTCTTTCTTTGAGAAATGGAGATCCATTACTTATTTTCCAGGAGCTGTTGTCCCTCTCTTCATCCCATTTTCTCTTCCTTCACTAGCAATCCAGCATTAGACTTACCACTATACTAAAACTTCTCTTTAAAAGGTCAAGTATAACTTCCAAAATGTCGATTCTAATGCTCTTTTCTCAAATCTTGTCCTATTTTCCCTGTCTGCAACTTCTTTTTCATTGACCACATCTCTGTCTTAAATTTCTCCCTTTGTGGTCAGTATAAAATTACATTCTTGTATTGTTTCTGCTGCCACGTAAAAATAGCTCCTGAACTAGAAACTTCTTTTTTTTTCAGTGTCTTCAACAGGTATTGACAAGGTTATGGCCCTGGCACACTCCATTTCCCATTGAGCTCACTCTTGCTGGGCAATAACATCTACTCCTGCAGCTATAAAAGTTTGTTCTATGGATAAGCGCCAAACTTATAATTCTGACCTGAACCTTTACTGACTTCTAGTCCTAAATTTCTGTCTTGGTGAATGTTAAGTTTGGACATATAAATCCTTTCTTCCTCCTTAAACCAGTACCACCTCATGTGTTGCCTATTCTCAGTTAATGCTTTCACCACCCTACCAAGCCATGAGAGCTTGAAACCCAAGTAAACTCTTTCAGCTGTATCCTTTGTTATTTTTCATCCAAACTCAGATAATAGCAAATAACAGTAGTCACCTCACTGATTTTAATCTTAACCTGCTCTACCACATTTGTCAATTGGTTCCAGCTTCAGAGACCTAATAATTCACTCCCAGATCTAGAATGTATTAACAATATGGTGATAATTTTTAAAACTGTAAATGCTTTAATCCTGCAGTCGTGCCTTCAAAGTTCTTTACTAATTCAACCCCCTTCTAAAATTCATATTGTTCTCCTTGGAATTTCCCATAGTAGACCTAGGTTTCACCATAGAATTGTGTATGTTCAAGTTATTCTCTCTGCTTATATTGTCCTATACAAATTTCCCTTCCTTCAAAGATATACCACATCTCAAAAACACATTCAACCTTCAAGTCTCCTTAAAATCCCTCTTCAACCACACAGCCATCTGCAAAGACATCAGTGGAAATTTTGCTTTCTATTATAATCTTGCAGCACCTACATTTTACCCCCTTGTGGAGATTTCCCTAGTCCGTCTTATGTTATAATTATTGGATTTTAGACCTTTATCCTAGACTAGATTATAAACTATTTAAGGACAAGGAGGATCCTGCATGTTTTTGTCTTTGAACTTCCCACTGATAGGAGTATAGGAAGAGTTGTGTGCTTCTGTTCGTACATATCTATGTGTGCATATTTTAGTATAATTGAACCTTATGCACTCTGAACCTTCAGGATTTCTGGAATCCTTCTCATCAGAGATGCCTATGGAGTTGCATACACTTCATGATAGGTAGACATTAGAAACATAAATGAGTTCCAGTACCCAGACCACTAAAGGGCCTGGCTAAGGAATTTATCCCATAAACCTATATCTCACTCTCAGTAGCCTATTATAATCAAGTGAGTCAGCCAGAGAAATTGACAATTTCAAGAAGCCATCAACTGAGATAATTTTAGTATTTCACTAACCTAACTCACTGCCTTAGACAAATGTATTAATGAGGGATGTTTATAAAACACAGTAGTCAACCTGTTATCATGGGCTTATCATCATTAATTCACCCTTAAAATTTAAAGTGACATAATTATAATAATTATTGATAATTCCCAACATAATAATAGTGATAACAGCAAGTAGTTTATCAAAAATATTATCCACATTTCAATAACAAATCATGAATATTTCACTTAACGCATTCTCCCAGGTAGAGACAGAAGTGGAAATATTCCAATTATAATAGTTTATAGTGATAATATTTTAGAGGTATAGCTTGAAGGTGGTTCTATGTGTCCATTTTTAAATAACTGGGTAACATCACTTATGGAATCCTGTTTTTCAAGAGCACTGGCATAAGCTGATCTCATTTGACAGTACTATAATCACAGCATGACTATAGTCCAAGCAACTTCTAAAAATCATAGAGTCCCAGAAATGTCAGCAGCCTCAAATTAACAAAGCACAATACATGACAATTCCTTGTCTGTTAAAAGAGTCTACCCTATACCAAAGGACCACTTGACAATGGACAATTCATGTTTGGTCTGATGGTGCATGCCAATAATCCCAGTACTTGAGAGGCTGAGACAGGAGGATTTTAGGTTAGAGGCCAATGTGTGGTAACTTAGTGAGTCCCTGTTTCAAAATAAAAATTAAATAGAGCTGGAGGTATAGTTCAGAGATTGCATACCCTGATTTCAATCCTAAGTACCACATGCACATGCACACACAAAAACAAGAATAGATAATTTAGAAAAAACCACTGAAGTGCAGTGGATAAAAGCAATGTATTTGGAGTCTAAATGACCTGGATTTGAAATATTGGCTTGGCTACTTCTCTTTGGCAAGTTAGTTCACAACCCTTCTCCTAAGCTTCTTGTAAGATGGAGCCAGTAATACCCATCTTTTATTGGAAAATTTGGTTGTATAATATGAATAAGGTACTTGACTCACAGGAAGCACTCAATACACAGTAGCTAATATTCTCAGTTTCTTAGTATATAGCATAAGTCCAAAATTGTGAGCTCTATCTTCGTATGTGTTGGCTCACATATTTATGAATGCATTTGGCAAAGTCTTTTGTCTTGAGTGAGGCACTGGGAAGCCAATTCTGAGAGTCCCTGCCCCTTTGGAGCTCACAGTCTAGAGGACATCAGTAAGAGACGTCTACCGCAAGGCATAAATTATGTAATTGAGACAACAATTAGGCTTAGAGAAGGCTTTTTGTAGAAGCAAAAGCTAAGTTCAGACCTGAAGGAAAAGTAAATTTTGTTAGGGTAGAATAAAAGAGGAAAGTGCTTTTTGCCAGAAGAGATAATATGAGTAAATACTGATTTTTCTAAAAGACTAGACTCCCAATCCTACCCATCTTTCTAAGCCTTTAGATTATAAGCCTTTAGAATAAAATAGTTGGTTCAGTAAAAACCCATCCTATTCCTGGGAGAATAACTCTGATTGATTACCTTTCAGATGGAATGGGAACTTTGGTAGCATTATATTTCTCTAATTAGTATAGCAAATTATTTACATACTGTTTAAGTCAGCATTTTTAGTGATATAACTCAAAGACTTGACCATGTAACTTAGAGAAAAGATTTATTTGCTCATGGTTTGGAGTTCAGTCCATGTGAGGCCAGAGATTGTGAATGTCAGGGCATGGTGGCGGAAGGTGGAAAGAGAGGGAGAGAGTAAGGCTTTGTTCTCAAGTCATGGAGGTTGGAAGCAGAGAGAGTAGAGGGAGGAACAATCATATATAATCCCCAAAGCTGCAGTCCCAGAAACCAGTCTTCTCCAGCCCCATCCTACCATCCAAAGCCATCACCCAGATAAATCCATTGTAATGGGTTTATCCACTGCTGAGATTACAACTCTCATGACTTAACTATATCAACACTGAATATTAATAAATCACCTCTTTAGGGGACCTTCTATATCTAAGTATGACACATACAGTTAAAAGACCTTTAAGATACCAATAAAGACAGTACATAAGGGGAAAAACTTTAAACTTGGCAAATTGAAGATATGTTCAATTTATTAAAGATTAGTTTTAGAGTTTTTAAGATGCTTAAAGCTTTTGGTTACCTAGGAAAACTACTATGTGGTTCCAAATCAGGAAGTTGATCTTTGTCGGGGAGTTTCTTGAACCTGTGTGCAAGAGATCCATATTTACTGAGGAATTAACTACCCTAATTAGCAGTTAGGGGGTGCTCAGGAGGGGCTTGGGGTGGCCAAAGTCCTGGACTATTCAATTCTGGCATTAAGAAGTATTTTCCTTCAACTTTAGCATGAAAATAATATTTTTCTGCCTGTTCCATGCCAAGAAAATAATTGAGAAACATCACTATAGAGTTCTTTCTCTAAAGGTGAAAATGCCAGCCTGCATTATACTGAGAGTTAAGGGTATCATCATCATCACCGTCAGTATCAACATCACCATCAACAACATAATCATCATTAGTAGCATTTGCATTATTTCAGGAAAAGTATTCCCTATTCCAAAAAATTTCTTTATGTTCTTCCAAATATCTGGGGCTGCTTTTGTTGACAATTAATGACCAAGATGAGTGGGATTATAATTTGTAATACAGAGAAGGCTGTCAATCTTAATCAGAAGCCATTGTTACAAATTCTTGATACTCTCACCCCCAAAATAAGAATGTATTGGGAGTGATTATCCATCTATCATTATATGAATGAGTCTTAAATGTAGCTGTGCATGTACATGGAGGCATCATGAGATACACAAGAGAAAAAAAAATTATCCATCTGGAAAGGTAATGATGGAAAGAGAGGCAGGAAATCTTGAAACCTCCCTTTCACTGTCCTTTCTTTTCTACTTAAAACAAAATCTAACCCACCAATCTTTCTACATATTATAGTTTGGACTTCCGTTTTTCTCCAAAAGCTTGTTTCAAGAGCAATTAGACTAATGTTTCTGCCTGGCCAGGTTACTGTGTATTTTCAACTCTGCTGTCAGTGTGGGACAAACTACCATCAGAATCCTTCTAATTGGCTGTCAGTGAATCACCTTTATGCACAGCCTTTTCCTTAATACCTTTTCCATTCTGGTAACATGGCCTTTCTCAAACAATCCAGTAACATATCAAAAGTGTAGGTGTCAGGGTGGGATGACAAGGGTGGGAAACCACCCTGAATTGGTGCTTCAACACCACTTGTGACTAGTCCCAAAATGTTTCCACTGCAAAACTGCTTCGGTCATGTTGGACAGTCAAAACACTGACAAGTTTCTGTTCGGCTCTGGTCTTAGCTACTATGTTAGCTACGTATGTTAGCTACATGATTAGCTAGTGCCTAGACGGAATTGACAAGAGTGGCAAATTCACCAAGACAGCTCTTTGTGAAGGGAACTTATGCCTGTGTACTACAGTGATTAACCCTAAGCACCCGCAAGTTGTTACCTAGGGCACCATGACTTCTTCAGAACCAAGGAAAGCAGAAAGAAATAAGACATTTTCAGCATGTAAATGGGTCACTCTCCAAAAATATTGTCTTGTCTTTGAATATAACATTATTGCAGCCCAGTAGAATTTACAGATGAATTCAAATTTTGATTCTGTTATCCTGATAGCTGTGTGACCTTAAGTAAGATATTTAAACACACAGAATCTCAAGTTCTTATCAGTAAAAATTAAATTGTTGCTGACTAATCTCACTTAACATAATGTTTTCCAGTTCCTTCCATTACCCTGCAAATAACATGATTTTGTTCTTCTTTATGGCTGAGTAAAATTCCATTGTGTACATATCCCATAGTTTTGTAATCCATTCATCTGTTGATGGACATCTTGTCTTGTTCCATAGTTTGGCAATTGTAAATTGTGCAGCAATAAACATAGATACGCATGCACTGGTGTCTGATAGTTTGGTTTCCATTCCTTTGGGTAGATACCCAGAAGTGGTATTGCTAGATCCTATGGTAGGTTCATTCTCATTCGTCTGAGGATCTTCCATATTGTTTTCTAAAGTGGTTGCACTAATTTGCAATCCCATGAGCAATGTATTAGGGTTCCCACTTCTCAACAACCTCGCCAGCATTTGTTGTTGTTTGTATTCTTGATGATTGCCATTCTGATTGGAATTAGGTGGAATATCAAGGTAGTTTTGATTTGCATCTCTCTGATTGCTAATGATGTTGAACATCTCCTCATACATTTATTGGCCATTTGTATTTCTTCTTTTGTGAAGTGTCTGTTTAGATCCTTTGCCCGTTTTTTGATTGAGTTATTTGTTTTCTTAGCTGTGAGTTTCTTGAGTTCTCTGTTTATCCTAGATATTAGACCTCTATCGGAAGAGTAGCTGGCAAAAATTTTCTCCCACTCTGTGGGCTCTCTGTTGAAGTTCTTGATAGTTTCCTTTGCTGCACAGAAGCTCTTCAGTATTGATCTTCCTTTGAGTTGCTTGTGCTTTTGGGGTCTTGTTGAGAAAGTTTTTACCTGTGTCTATGTGTTGAAGTGTTGGGCCTATGCCCTCTTCAAGTAGCTGCAAGGTCTCTGGCCTGACTTCCAGGTCTTTGATCCACCTTAAGTTGACTCTTGTGCAGGGTGAGAAAGTGGGATTTATTTCCATTTTCCTGCATATGTTTAACCAGTTTTGCCAACACCATTTGTTAAAGAGGCTATCTTTTTTCCAGTGTGTGCTTTTGGCTCCTTTGTCAAAAATCAGTTGACTGTAAGCATGTGGGTCTGTTTCTGAAACTTCTATTCTGCTCCATTGGTCTCTGTGTCTGTTTTTGTGCCAATACTATGCTATTTTTATTACTGTGGCTTTATAGTAAAGTTTGAAGTCAGGTATCGTGATACCTCCTGCATGGTTCTTGTTGCTAAGAACTACTTTGGCTATCCTGGGCTTTTTGTTATTCCAAATGAATTTAAGGACTGATTTTTCTATGTCTGTGAGGAGTGAGCTTAGTAATTTCATGGGTATTGCATTGAATCTGTAGATCATTTTTGGGGTGATGGCCATTTTGATGATATTTATTCTGCCTATCCAAGAGCATGGAAGATCTTTCCATCCTCTAAAGTCTTTATCAGTTTCTTTTTTCAACTTTTTATAGTTTCGTATGCTCTCCCTAATATGTGGAACCTAGGGAGAAAATGTGATGTAAGAGGGACTACATATGAAGAAGGAGAAACCTTAGGTGTGCAAAGAATTTGACTTAACGGAAGGTGATGAGGGAGAGGGGGCACCCTAATGCACATGATGTACTTTCACGAACAAGTCAACGTCAATCACTAAACTGAACTTGAGGAGGAAGGGCGAGGGAGTGGGACGGGAATCAGGGAAGTGTTAAATGAGAAATGTGTGCACATATGCCTTTATCAGCTTGTACCTAACAAAGATGTATGATTACAATGCACCAATTAAAAAATAAAATAAAATAAATGAAATTGTTGATTCCCATCTCCCAGGATTATTGTGAATTTACAGGTGAACTCATTTTA
>PVLC010002130.1:0-20000 GCA_004027655.1 Graphiurus murinus | reverse complement strand
TGTCTTTAACTTCTTTTGAATTTCCCCCAGAATCTTGCCTTGAAATAGAGTCCTTGGCACAGAATAGAGATTTATTTTATTTTATTGAATGAACACATCATCTTTAGATGAGTAATGATCCCAGGAATGGACAGGTATCAAGTAAGAATGGCTCTATTTTCCTTGTAATCTATTCCCCTACAGTAGCTACTTCTCTCACATATAGTGGCTTCAGGCCCAATAACACAGGCAACTGTCTTCTACCAGGCCTAGGCAGAGAGGATAAGGGGTAGTTCACTCAGATTATTTTCTTTCCAATATGGAAGTTCAGCAAGAAGGCCAAGGAAACAAACACTCCATCCCTATGAGTCTTCTTCTTGCTCTCTTGCCCATAAAAACACAAACTTTTATCAGCAAAACACTCTCTAATATAGAAAGAACTTGGAAATGTTAAAACAAGGGATGTTTCCAACTTCATGGGAAAAAGTTTTTTAATTTAGCCTGAAAGAAGCAATTTCCGAGACAGTGAATACTTTTGAAACATGAGGGAAAATAAGTGCATCTATACTAAATGGAAGGAGAAAAGAGTCACAATTTAGAGGTTAGAAAGCACTGTTCAGAATAAGGCCAGTGATGGAAACCAGTTCATGGTCAATGAAGGGGAAGAAATCTAATTAATAAGTGCATATTTTTCTACATGTGTGATATTCAGACATCCAATAAAAATTTCCTAAAGAATGGGGAACAGCTGAGTTCCTTTTACTTGACAGACACTGTTCTAGAAGTTTCTGGGGAATTCCAATAATTATGGAGCTTCAGAAGAAAAAACTACTATAGTAAAGCAGAGAGGCTCAAAGAAATTCTGAAACTGCTTGGTGAAAAATGGGTAGAAGGAAAAATCCAACACACATCATCTCATTTAATATACTCTACAAATCTATGAGGTAGGTACTGTTCTTAGTTGCATTTTAGAGATGAGAAAACAGAAATGAGAAATTAAGTATAACTACACTCAAAAAATTTTAATATATCTAGTTTATATTCATCTGAAATTCATATAGTATTTGTTGAGTGTCAAGCACTATGCAAGGCATTGGACCTTCAAATGGAAAATAACATAGATAAGCCCAAATTCCATTTTTGTTAGCATTTTAAGTCTAGTGAGTAATCCAGACATTAAATGATCAACAAATAGATAATTACCAATTGTGAATGCAATTAAGGAGTACTGCAGAGTATATGAGTACATAATAGCAAAAATAATTTGGTTTGAATGGAGTACATTCAGGAAAATATTTTCAGGGAAAATGAG
This sequence comes from Graphiurus murinus, assembly GCA_004027655.1. Classification (NCBI taxonomy): domain Eukaryota; kingdom Metazoa; phylum Chordata; class Mammalia; order Rodentia; family Gliridae; genus Graphiurus; species Graphiurus murinus. Next base: position 18,709 of record PVLC010002130.1, on the reverse strand, counting down.
TTATAAATGGAGAAAGATAAGTAGGAGTTGGTCAAAGAGCCCAGTATTACCATTTGGGGACTTACATGTTTGATGATTTTATTTATTCAATAAAATGTAATGTTGAGCCACTTAAATATTTTTATATTTCAGAACTCATTTCATTTTCAACCACATAGAATAAAATCATAAGCATTTTGATTTTTCAGAAAAAATTTCTGATGGCAATTAGAGAAAAAGAGCCAAAGTCAGTCTCGAAAAGCAGAACTTATTGTTTCAAATATTCATTAGATAGCCAAAAAATATTGTTGTCAAAAAGTGTAAGAACTGCCTGTAAAGTAGAGGCACAGCTTGAACAAATGCATCACCATGTTCCTTATTGAATGATCAAACAAATCTGCCTACTGAGATTATCAACAATTTCAGTTCCCCTTTCCATGAATTTCTACCAATTTCATGATAGTACCAATTTAACTTCATATTGGTTAGCTATTCTTCTTTTGTACTGGAGATTGAACTAAGGGTATCTACCTCTGAGCTATACCCCTAGCCATTTTTATTATTTTATTTTGAAATAGGATCTAATAAATTGCTGCAGCTGACCTCAAATCTGCAATACTCCAGTCTCAGCCTCTCAAGCACTGGGATTATAAGCATGTGCCACCACACTCAGCTGCCATTCAGTTTAAAATATGTTAAAATCACTATAATGGCACACAGTCATTATTCCTTATGTAAGAAATGCAGGGTGAATCTACTCATATGTTTGGCAGGTATATAACATGTTGAGGCAAATCCTTTTCATTAAAAAAATTTAATTAAACCAACACAAGAGCAATTAAATTGTGTTTCAGCATAAAATAAAAGGGAAAAAGTGAAGTAGTGGAGGATTATAATTTTGAAAATTATTTACTATAGGAGTGTGCAAATATGTTGTTAACAACTTGTACTTAACAAAGATGTATGCTATATTGCACGAATCACTACAATAAATAAATAAATATTAAAAAAATAAATAAAAATTTAAAAAAAATTATTTACTATAGGAAACAAGTTAAATTAAAAGAGTATCTGTTTTGAGCCTGGCATGGTGGTATATGCCTGTAGAGACCAACCCCAGCTACTTAGTGAGACTCTCTGCCCTATTTCAAAAATAAAAAAGAATAAAATAGGGCTGGGGGTGTAGCTCAGAGGTAGAATGCCCCTGGGTTCAATCCCCAGATCCCCAGTACCGCAAAAAAAAAAAAAAAAAAAAAAAAGTATATGCTTTGTATAGAACAAAATTCAAGGAAATTTAAACTCTCTGAAATAAGCAGATTATTTAACGCAAAAGATTTAGATTTAAGTAGGAAATTGACTTAGGCAAAGAATTTAAGGAAGTCAATAATGCTGTAACAAAAAATTTAATGACATTATAATATTTTGCTATGATATTTAATAATGAATCTACTCTACACATCATTTTGTTACTTTCTACACCATGCAAAGAAAAGTAACTAAAAATATTCTCCAAACTAGCAAGAAAATAAACAAATGTGTATAGCAGTTGAGAAAATGGTAACAATATCTTTTATTTCATCATCAGGAAGGTAAATATTACAAAATTGATGTGCAATTTCAGTTTCCAACAACAAACACAGTAAAACAACCATTGACATTAACATTGTCCCAAGGTTAAGAGCTACATATCATAAGGGATAGACCAATCTTTTAAAGGTAGAAATCTTATGAGAATTTTGTGCAAATAATGTAGTCAAGAATTCAATTTTATGAATTCAAGATACAGATTAAGTATTGATTTAATTTTAGCTAGCCATTAATCCCACCCAGATGATGCTCATTTTATTCTTTTTACTTGATTTGTAAATATTATCCATCTAGTTTTTATCATTACAACAAAGAACACCTGGTCCAGCTCTTTGCATTCTCAAGAACCCCTTTGCCACAACCTTATAGAAAATAAGCAAGACATATGACAGAACAGCTCACAGAAAAAGAAACTTTAATACTTTTAAATATTTTAAACATAAAACAAATGTAAAATAAACCTATATTGTGAAAAACTTTGTACCTCTCTTATTGTGATATTTTTCAACTATCAAAATTGGCAAATATCCAAACATTTAGAAAGACCATTCTATTTGTGGAACTGTGGGAAAATAGGCCTCTACTATTTGCTTAGTGGAAAAACAAGATGATATACCTTCTGGAGTGGAATTTGTCAAGATTTAACAAAGTACACATGCATTTACCCTTTACCCCACATCTCATCTGCAGGAATATATCTCAAAGATATGGGGTTTAATCCAGAGGCATTTTCACCTCTGAGATACAACCCTCAGTCAGCCCTTTTTGATTTTTATTTCGAAACAGTGTCTCACCAGGTTGCTAAGGGTCTCGCATCTCGCTAAATTTCTGAGGCTTGCCTTGAACCTAAGATCCTCTTGTCTCAGCCTCCCACGTACTGGGAATTTAGGCCTGTGCTACCACACCTGGCTCTGAAGATACAAATTCAAATATATAAAATAACATATGCCAAAAGCTATTCAATGCAACACTATTTTGTAACAGCAAAAGATTAGAAATACCCCAAATGTTTATCCACAAGGGACTATTTTAATACACTGGAACATTCAGAAAATGGAGCACCCTGTGCCATAAAAAGGAATGAGACAGGGTTCCACACACTACTATGACATGATCTCAAGAATATACTGCTTTGTAAAAAGTGAGGTTGGAACAGTGTGTTAAATTATGCTAGTTTTATATACTAAAATGAGAAAAGTTATGAATTATGCATATCTATATTTATATTCGCTTTTATTCTTAAAAGAAATGGAAGGATAAATCAAAAACCATCTTAAAAGATGATTAGCTATAAAGGGAGAGAGGGCATATGGCAATAGGGATGGGGGAGAAGCTAGAGTTTTTATAAGGTGCTTGCTTTTGTCTTTACTTTGGGACAATGTAATTATAAGACAAAATAAAACTTAAAAGGCAACTGTTAAACAAAATAGAATTAAACAAATGAACTTAATTACATATCAAATTATTTGTATAACCACACAAAAATTACTTTAAGGGACTTTAACACATAGTAGTTTGATTACATATCCCCAGTGGGATGTACACAAAGACAAAAGAATTGCAAAATAGAGTATTCTCATATTGCCTTTACTAAACACTTGGCTCATAATAATATTGCTTGCACTTAGCAATCACTGTGTTAACAATATATTTGTGTTATTGTTTTGAATATTTATATAGTAAAGAGGCGATTATGTTTGTGTAATAAGGACCCAAGAGTTTCAGCATAAGATAAAAAGAGATATGGAATTAAAGAAACTAAGTAAAACTCAAAAATTCAAATAGAAAATGAGTATGAAAGCATAATATATTTTTCTAGCTTTCTCCATGGTAAAGGTATAAAATATGGTGATTATATGTACTGAAAAGAAAGCAACATACAAGAGAGGAAGCTGCAATGCCCAAAGCACAGCACAGCAAGTAAAACATGTAAGTAAATATATAGTTACAGTTCACTTGGGTAAATACATTCAACAAGTCAAGTAGAGTTTCTCTATAATGCAGAGTGGATGGAAAATTAACACAAAAGAATAAATTTTAAAAAACTATATGGAGGATAGAAAACATAGAGATAATTACTGTGCCTAAAGAGGTAGAACCAGTAGAAAAGAAACAAGAGTCAAAGATATAAAGTCAAAAGCTTTCTTGAGATGGGGAAAGACCTAAGTTAGCAGATGAAAATGGCTCACTATATACCAGACTAAATTGACTTTCAAGTGGCTAATTCCTAAACATATACACATAAGTTTTTACCCCCACAGGAAAATAATCTTGTAAGTATTCAGACACAATTTTTCAAAAAGCTGTTTATCTAGAAAGAAAATCAGCCTTCCCTTGGCTTTCTCCTAGTCAAAACCAAATGACTGTGAGTAGACTATGTATTTACTGTAAGAAACGTGTGTAAAACCCAAGTGGTTTGTAAATATTAAAATTAAAAGGGTTGACAAAAGTGAAGCAGGGAAATACAAACAAAATAGAATATGTCTTGTCAATATTAATAGTCAAGTCAAAATATAGAAGCCAAGACAAGATGCAAGAAGAGTACAACGAAAGTCAAAATGTATTGATAATTGCTTCATGATGCATCCTCATGGTGAACTTTTCCTTAATATGCCAAGAAATACTAAATTGGAATAAGTTTATCATGGCTAAAATACAAAATAGATCTTACTCATACTGACAAACAAAAATAAAAACATATTTTAGCCCAAAATACAGAAATACCCACAAGAAAAAGTATAAATTTTAAACCAAAAGTTCAAAAATCATAGAAGGGGGGACAAATAATTTTCCAGACTGAAAAGCTTTTGTGTTTAAGACATGTTAATTATTCTCAGATAGGCAAAATTAATACTATTCTAATCTGAAGCACATGAATAATTTTTGAACCTCCACAAAATGTTTTTGAAGTTTACAAAGAGGAAAGGACAGGGTGAATTTGCACTACTGAATGTTGATGCACATATAATAGTTTGACAATAAAAAAAGAGCAGAAGTAGACACATCAATGAAACAAACTGGAAAGTCCAGAAGGATAAACTAATGTACTCAAATAGTAGATGTGTAATAACAATGGCATTAAAATGAACTTATAATAGATTATTTAATTATGGAAATGCCACAAGTGACAAATATTTTCTACAAACATAAAGTTTATATTTAATTATATAAAGATTTCATGAATCTCTGCTATTTGGGTAGGAAGTCATTTCTCAACCTATACATGAAGAAACTACATAGGGATAATATGACAGATGTGACCACATACAATTTAAAACTTCTGTAGATCAAGTGACACCATAAATGAAATTAGAAGGCAATAATAAAGAAGAAAGTATTTACAATACATATAAAAGGAGACACTACATGCAATATATATATATATATAAAATATGTAATATGATCTTACAAATAAGTAAAAAAGAGTACTGTACACCAACAGACACATGGAAAATAGAAATTAACATACATTTTATAAAGTAGAAACACACAAAAAACAAATGAAAAGAAGACAAATTTGATAGTTGAAAAGCCATACCATAAGGATTGAAATCTTAATCCTCTGTAATTATGAGGTTGTAGTGAAATAGGCACATTCAACTATTGATAGGAATGTAAAATACAGTATATTTCTGAAAGTCAATTGTTATATGTATTTGCCTCACCCTGCCTCCAAACACACACACACACACACACACACACACACACACACACACACAATCACACACAAAATATACATGCCTTTGAGTCAGCAGTATAATTCCTAGGGATTTTTAAAAAGATTAATGAGATATTCTTAATAGGGTTATGATGTAATAACAGTAATAATGATTATTCTTCATACTTCCAAGAGCTTATATTAGACATCATACTACGCATGATCTCTTTAAGGTCTGTGATAACTTACAAAGTTAATATTTTTAGTTCCATTTGATTGATGAACAGCATAAGGGTTACAGAAGTGACTTGTCAAGATTAGAAAACCAGTGATTATCCAATCAAGGATTCAATTGGTAGACCCATGTGATTCCAGAGCCTGAATTCAAACTATCCCTCTATCATTGTAAATAGTATAGGGATTAATAAATTGTTATGTTCATATGAAAGAACACCATATAGCCATTAAAATCAGAGTGGAAACTAGGTATCAATTTACATTTTTAGAACATGTATCTTTATATTATAAAATATATATTTCTAAAAGTACAATAACAAAAATTGCCTATCTATGTGCCAACAGAAAATAGTGGCAGAAAGAGGGTCAGACTCAAGCTTGTTCTGTCCATGCTCCTCAGCAAAGTAGGCCTGTACTTCTGAAGCAAGGAAGGCAGCTGAGTTCATACCAATTGTGAACAAGTAGCTGAGATCACTCCCATTGTGAATAAGCAGCTGAACTCACTGGTGGTGACTTCCTGGGATTCCCCATATATCTATCCATGTTTCCTGAAAGTGTTCTTCTGTCATTTTTTATAGCAGTCTTCCTGTGGTTATGTAAACTTTTAATTCCCTGAGTCACTGTATGTACTTCTCTATATATGTAAGATAAAGTAACATTTGCTTTTCTGAATGGACATTGATTAATACAAGGTTTAGTATCAGGAAATGGTGATACATGCCATTGCTAAGAGATGCCAAAGGCATTGTACATTGTTGTATGGAATAACTTTCAGGGTTTTTTTTGTTAAACTTTTTATTAGTAGCACCTTGCTCTTCAGCAATAAGAGGTCTGTAGTAATAACTGTAAAGAAAAATACTAGCACTAATCTATCCTATTAACTTTTAAAAATTCACTCTAGGGAGATGTACCTACATATGGATACTGAATTTCAGTGTCTTTAGGATCCTACTAAGGAAATTGGTGTTAGTTCACTGAGGTTTATAGTAAATAGGTATGGCTTGTTTCTTATAATAATTAATCATCATCATTATTATTTATAGGGGGCTTTATTAAAATAGAATTAAAGTTAAGATCAGTTTAAGCAAAATTTAAACTAAACCAAGTTGAAATCCTAGAATAAAGGGCCAAAAGGGAACAGCAGTGAGAGACGGTAATAATACTAATACCTTGGATATATATAGCTCTGATCCTCCCACAAGCTCAACATGAATGTGAAATGCATATAGAAGTGAATGAAGAAGTAAATGCGGTCTCAAGACTGAATTTAAAGAGCTCTGACAAAAGAGACTTGCAAATGGATAACCAAAATCTTAAGATCAATTTGAAAAAGCTCCCTACAGAAATACATACTTCAAAACTGTGTTTGCTGTTCTTTTTAAAAGGATAATATTCTCAAAATAAAGTCAAGATTCATATGGCAAAGAGACAAAAAATAAATAAATAAACAAATAAGAGATACTGTGAGATACTGTGTTACTTTAACCATCTCTCAGATATGATAATTAAAATTCTACCTTGACACTAAGATTTTCCAAAATTATCTCAGTTATAAGTGATGTCTGAACTTCTGATAGGGTTTTGCAGAGTTTTCGTGAGCACACATTTAGCACATTCTACCTTGTGTTCAAATTATTGATGTACATTCTCATCTCTCTTGGCAGACCACTGCTCCCAAACTTAGTGTTCTTTAGAACCACTGAACCAGTCTAATAAACTATATTTCTGGTACTTATTGTCAGTGAGTTTTGTGTGGCTGCAAGAAATTGCATTTTTAATATGCACATCTAATAATCTGGTGTGGGTATTTGATGCCTAGACTCTGACTTCTTTAAGCAGGGACCTTGTCCCATGGTATGTACATCTGAATATTCCCAAAGTATTTTGTACAATCCTATGTAGATAAAAATTTGTTCAATAAGTACTCAGAAAATGAATAAATGAACATGAAATAACTAAATGTACAAAGTTATCTATGTAAAGGATAAAAGAAGTAATATCATCGTCAAGTGCTGTGGAGATAAAATAAAACTTACAGACTAAAATAACTGAAGTCTTTTTGAGAGGAGATATTCTTTACACTGGAATTTGAAGAAAAGGGGGTATTTAGGACAAGAAAATAGAGGCAGGGAAGGCAGAAGAAAATCAGAGAGTAATGATACAAAGAACAATACAGGGTATGTTTAGAGAATAGTTATTAGACATTCCTATGTCTAAATTTCTCGCTTTCCTTAAAATTAGAACCTACAGGTCCTCCTATGGTTTGGGTGCAGTTTGTCCCCCAAAGGTTCATATGCTGGAAGCTTCATCCCCAGTGTGGCAGTGTTTACAGGTAATGGAACCTTGAAGATTTGAGAGCTAGTAGGAAGTGATCAGGTCAAAAGAGATTAATGCTTTCTCATAGAAGTCATTCATTGTCTCACAGGTCCCAGGAGAGCAGGTTGTTATAAGTGAGTCTGACACCTCTCCATTTCTTGCTTTCTGTCTCTTCATTCAATCTGTCTCCCACATATTACTACCTTTGTGGTGTCATCTGCCATGATGCATCATCAGAGCTGAGTAGATACCAGCATCAAACATTTGAACCTCCAGAACTGTGAGCTAAATTAACCACCTTTATTTACAAAATGCACATCCTCATATATTTAATTATAGCAAGACAACAAGGACTAAAAGAGATGCTTTTTAATTTAATACATGATCAACAGGGTTTTTTTTTTCACTCTGCTCTGCTTCTTAAGAATCTGATAAATTCTTAAGTATTCCTAAAGGTATTCAGTTTAAATATTCAAGCCCTTCTCGTGATATACGTAGCCCTTCAGGAGCTAGTAATCCCACCCATTTATCTTCCCAGCACACACACACACACACACACACACACACACAATTACCTGTTTTCTAATTTTACTAAACTGCCCTCAGTTCTTAGAGATATAGTGACTCTATGACTTTCTCCTATATCACGTATTATAGCCAGAGTAAATCATGACTTCAAAACTAGGGTCACTTATCCTCTAAGACCTATTCTTTACTTATACATCAAGGTCTCTCCCTTGCACTAGATTGAAGTTCTTCCTAAATGCTATCATAGCTTCTTGTGAAACCACATTTTATACTGTATTATTATTTACTCTAGATTTTTTATACAAATATATAATCCTTTGCCAACATAGGAAAAAATACAAGATAGACTATTGATAGCCTGAGAAATCTTCTCTGTGATAGGAAGCCTCTGATGGCTTCCAATCATCTCTACTTCCTGGTACTTATTTCTTTGTGTGATTCCTTTCTCTTGAGTGTGGGCAAAATTATGGCCTCTTAATAAAAAGTATGATACAGAAGAAGTTATTAAATTCCAATTTAAAAGCTAGGTCACAAAATTACTTCACTGCTGAGTTCTACCAAATATCTAAAGATGATGTAATATCAATTGTTCTTTAGTTATTCAAAAAAAAGTAGAAGAGGAAGGATGACTTCCTAATAAATTCTATGAGGCCAGCATAACCTTGATATCAAAACCAGATAAAGACACAATAAAAAGATAAAACTACAAGCCCAAATCCAAGATGAATATGGATGCAAAATCCTCAACAATATACTAGCAAACTGAATCCAATAGAATATTAAAGATTATTTGCCATAATAAAGTAGGGTTTTTATCTTGGGGATGCAAGAATGATTCAATTCTCACAAATCAATAAACATGATACAACAAATCAACAGAATAATGGACAAAAATTCATATGATCATCTCAATAGATGCAAAAAAAGGCATTTGATGAAATTCAACATGTCTTAATGCTAAAGTGCTGAACAAATTAAGTATGAAAATAACATAACATAACAAAGGCCATTTATAATAAGCCAAAAGATAACATATTGAACAAGGAAAAACAGAAAAATTTCACATGTACACACACACTCACATACACACACATTTATAGGACAAGGATATTTACTTTTACCATTTTTTTTAATTTTTTATTGTAGTAATTCGTGCAATATAGCATACATCTTTGTTAAGTACGAGTTGTTAACAACATATTTGCACACAATTCTCATTTGACCCCTTCCCCAATTCCCACCCCAATCCCCTCCCCCTCCCTCCAAAGTCTGGAAGTCCTAACCATAATAATCATCAAAGGGTATTCAACTTGGAGAAAAAGATATCTAATTATCACTGTTTGACAATGGTATGATCTTATGTAGAAAACTCCAAAGACTACACACACACACACACAATTAAAGAAGTAAATTAATTCAGCAAATGTGTAGAATACAAAATCAACATATAAAGTTCTCATCTGTCCTTCCAAAGGCAGCGCCATCTTGCCTAACCTCGCCAAGACTGTCAGCCTCCAGAGACTTCCAGTAAAGAAGCCAAAGACTTCCACAGGAAAGCAGTGAAAAACTCAACAACAACAAAAAAAGAAAGTTGAAAAGTGACAGAATCAGAACTAGAAAAAAATAGCAGAGGACTGTATAAGTTCTCCATGCCTCCCACTTGGGGAACAGAGCCTGGCAGTGCCTATACAACCTTAGCCAGTTTCTCCAGGAAGAAACTAGATTGTCCTGAGGCCAGTGACTACAGACCATCAATTAAATCAGTTGTAATTTTGATCCATGCTTGACAGTGACCCAGCTGGATCTGGACATGAAGGCTGCATTGAAACTATTGCTTCCAGCAGGAATCCAGAACAGCAAGCAGCACCCATCAGGACTGTAAGTTAACCAGTCATCCCAGCAGGAAATGTCCCTGCCTGAACACAGAGACTTGGGTGGCAAGGAAGTAGACTTGCAGGGACATGAGACTCTGCAAATCACCCTTGCAAGGGTGGGGATTGTGACTATTATTGGATACAGCAGAAATATGATTTAGTAGATAGCCCCTAGAAACAAGTGAGAGGGAACTGCAGTTAGCAGTTTGAGGAGTTCTTGAAGGATCCCTAGGGATCACCATTGGACATATTTTCATGGTCTCTGGGGAAAATAGCTCAGCCTACAGAGTTGCAAGCTCCAAAAGCAGTTAACTTGTGCCTGGCCAAGTTTGGGTACTTCTTATTAATAAAAAGAATAATCTAGCAATAAGATATAATGATATCAAACATTTATGCCCAAAATGTGGGTGCACTGACATTTATAAAACAAACTCTTTTGGACATTAAATCCCTAATATACCCAAATACAATAATATTGGGAGACTTCAACATGCTACTGATGTTAATAGATTGATCTTCCACACAAAAGATGAGTAAAGATTTTTCAGACCTAAATAACATCATAAACTAAATGGACTTAATAAACATATACAGAATATTTCAACCAGCAACAGCTGAATACACATTCTTCTTAGTTGCCCATGGAACATTCTCCAAAAGAGACCACACCCTGTGCCACAAAGAAAGCACCAACAAAGTCAAAAGTTGTAATATAATTCCCTGCATCTTTTCAGATCACAATGGAATGAAGGTAGAAATCAAAAACAGGAAGACCAAAAGAAATTACATAAATACATGGAGACTGAATGATATACTCTTGAATGAGGAATAAATCAGAATAGAAATAAGGGGAAAATTTAAAAATTCCTGGAATTAAATGAAAATAGAGACATGACATACCAAAACCTATGGGACACTTAGAAGGCAGTGTTAAGAGGAAAATTTATAGTGCTGAGTGCCTACTTAAGAAAAACAGAAAGTCGGCCTGGCATGGTGGCACACCCTTATAATTCCAGCATTTGGGAAGCTGAGACTGGAGGACCCAAGTTCGAGGCCAGCCTCAGCTGTTTAGTGACGCCCTCCGCAACTTAGTGAGACCCTGTTTCAAAATAAAGAATAAAAAATAGGGCTGGAGCTGTAGCTTGGAGGTAGAATGTCCCCAGGTTCCTTCCACAGTACAGCAAAAAAACAAACAAACAAAAATAGAAAGTCACAAGTAAACCAAATAATGACAGACTTCAAGGACTTAGAAAAACAGGAACAGTCCAATCCCAAAGCCAGCAGAAGGCAGGAAATAATTAAAATCAGAGCAGAAATAAATGAAACAGAGAATAAAAATATATAGGATCAACAAATCAAAAAGCTGATTCTTTGAAAAGATTACCAAGATTGACAAACCCCTAACCAAAAGAGAGACTCAATGCAAAATATTAAAATCAGAAATGGAAAAGGAGAAATCACCACGGACAGTGTGGAAATTCAGAAAATATTTTGAAAAATTATATTCCAATAAACTGGAAAACATGGAAGAAATTGACATATTTCTATTTTTTTTTTTGCAGTACTGGGGATTGAACCAAGGGGTATTCATTCTACCTTCAAGCTACACCCCCAGCCTCATTTTTATTCTTTATCTGGAAACTGGGTCTCACTAAGTTGTGGAGGACCTTACTAAGTAGCTGAGGCTGGCCGCAAATGCTGATCCTCCTGTCTCAGCCTCCCAAGTACTGGGATTACAAACATGCATCACCACGCCCAGTGACAGATTTCTAAATGCATACAACCTACCTAAATTGAGTCAAGAGGATATAGAAAACCTAAACCAACAAATAGCAGGCAAAGAAATAGAAACAGCAATAAAAATTCTGCCATCAAAGAGAAGTCCTAGTCCAGATGGGTTTCCAGATGAATTCTACAAAACCTTTACAGAAGAACTAGTCCCAATACTTCACAAGTTATTCCATGAAATAAAAAGAGGTGAAATTCTCCCAAACTCCTTCTATGAGGCCAGTATCACATTAATACCAAAATCAAATAAAGATATCTCAAAAAATTACAGACCAATATCATTGATGAACATAGATGCAAACATTCTGAACAAAATACTAGCCATGTGCATTCAAAACCAAGTTGATTTCATTCCAGGAAAGCAAGGCTGGTTCAACATACACAATACAAAACGTGTTATTCATCACATAAACAGAACTAAGAACAAAAATCACATGATCATCTCAATAGATTCTGTAAAATAATTTGACAAATCTCTGAAATCAGGAACAATATAAGGATGCCCACTATCACCACTCCTTTTCAATTTAGTCCTCGAGACTCTTGTCAGGTCAATAAGACAAGAGAAGGATATAAAAAAATACAAATAGGAAAGAAGAATTAGAATTTTCTTTATTTGCAGATGACATGATCCTATATCTAGAATACCCAAAAACCTCAACCAAAAGACTACTAGAGCTAATTAACAAATTCAGCAAAGTAGTGCAATACAAAATTAACCTAAAAATATCAATAGCTTTTCTATATGCCAACCATAAACCCACAGAGAAAGAAATACAGAAAACAATTCCATTCACAATAACCTCAAAACCAATAAGATACCTAGGAATACATCTAATCAAAGAAGTAAAAGACCTCTACAATGAAATTTATAAATCACTAAAGAAAGAAATTGAAGACGGTCTTGGAAGATGGAAAGATCTCTCTTGCTCTTGGATAGGCAGAATAAATATCACCAAATGTCCATTCTACCAAAAGTGATCTACAGAATCAATGCAATCCCTATCAAAATATCAATGACATTCTTCAAAATTTATGACTAGAAAAATCAGTCATAAATTTCATATGGAGAAACAAAAGACCCAAAATTGCCTAAGCAGTTCTCAGCAATAAGAACCATGCAGGAGGTAATTTGAAGTCACAATTCATGACTTCAAATTATACTATAGAGCTATAGTAATTAAAACAGCATGTTATTAGCACAAAAACAGGCACATAGACCAGTGGAACAGAATCAGAGTTAAAAAAAACAAATCCACATGCTTATAGCCAATTGATTTTTGACAAGAGAGGCAAACACATATGCTGGAGAAAAGACAGCCTTCTCAAGAAATGGTGTTGGAAAAGTTGGTTATCTATTTGTAGACAAATGGAACTAAATCCATACCGCTCATCCTTCACAGGAGTCAATTTGAGATGGATCAAAGACCTGGAATTTAGACCAGAGACAGTGAAGCTACTGGAGGAGGGCATAGGTTCAACACTCCAACATATGGCACAGGTAGAAACTTCCTCAGCAAGACCCCCAAAGCTCAGGAAATCAAAAGAAGAATTAATAAGTGGAATGACATTAAACTAAAAAGTTTCTACACATCAAAGGAAACCATCAAGATTCTAAAGAGAAAGCTCACAGAATGGGATCTTTACCAGTTATCACTCTGACAGAGGATTAATATCTAAAAATACAAAAAACTTAAAAGACTTTACACTAGGAAAACAACTCAATCAAGAAATAGGCAACTGAATTGAATAGGTAATTCACAAAAGAAGAGATACAAATAGCCAATAAATAAATGAAAAATGTTCAACATCATTAGCAATTAGAGAGATGCACATCAAAACTACACTGAGATTTCATTGAACACCAATCAGAATGGCAATCATTAAGAAGTTAAATATAAATAAATGTTGGTGAGGATGTGGGAAAATAGAAACTCTTTCTTATACACTGTAGGTGGAATTGCAAACTAGTTTAGCCACTATAGAGATCAATGTGGAGATTCCTTAGAAAATTGGGAATGGATCCACCATATGATCCAGCTATACCACTCCTGGGTATCTCTCCAAAGAAGTTGAAACCAGAGAACTACAATAATATATGGATACCCATGTTCATAGCAGCACAATTTACAATAGCCAAATTATGGAATCAACCCAGGTACCCATCAACAGATGAATGGATTGCAAAACTATGGGAAATACACACAATGGAATTCTACTCAGCAACAAAGAAGAACAAAATAGCCCGGCATGGTGGTGCACCCTTGTAATCCCAGCATTTGGAAGGCTGAGTCCGGAGGATCCGGGTTCGCGGCCAGCTTCAGCTACCTAGTGAGGCACTCAGCAACTTAGTGAGACCCTGTTTCAAAATAAAGAATAAGAAATAGGGCTGGGGATGTAGCTCAGAGAGAATGCCCCTGAGTTCAATCCTCAGTACCAAAAAAAAAAAAAAAAGAATAAAATAATGTCAATTGAAAGCAAATGGAAGAATCTGCAGAACATTATGTTAAGTGAGATTAGCCTGTCACAGAAAGTAAAGGGACATATATTTTCTTTAATATGGGCAAGCTATGGAATAACTGAGATACGAGAGGCACTTCAAATGATGGAGGATAAACCCCAATGGAGCCAAGGAAGTGGTCCAAGGGAAGGGGCGGGGGAAGACTGAGGTCCATTATTGGAAATACTAACATGGACTGTGTGTACATATGTGAAAATCTCAATATCAGTCTCAGTCTTCTGTATGGGAAGGGGGATGCAGGAAGGCAGGCGGGGCATCAAGTGCTGTGTGCATGTATGTCAATGTCAATATTATATACATTAATATATGAGAGGATAATGTACCAATAAAACCACATAAAGAAATCAACACATAAAATAAATAGCATTGCTCTATGCCAATAATGAATTGTCTAAAATAGAAATCAAGAAAGCAATCCTATTTACAGTAGCTACATAAAACAAAATATCCAGGAACAAATTTTTATGGTACTAGGAATTAAACTCAGAAGCATTCTACCTCTGAACTAGACTCCCAGCCCCCTTTTGGTGGGTCTCACTAAGTTGTTGAGAGTCTTGCTAAATTGATAAGGCTGGTCTTGAACCTGATATTATTCTGCTTCAGCCTCCCAAGTACTGGGATTACAGATGTGTACCACTATGCCTGTCTGGAATATTCAATATTTTTAAATGTCAATACTATTCAAAACAATCTGTAGATGTAATGCAATCCTTATTAATGTATTTAAATTCATCATAGAACTAGAAAAAGAATTATAAAATGTATAGGGAACAATACACAAAAAAAGAAAATCTGAGCAAAATGAGCAGAGTAGGAGGCATTATACTAACTGAATTCAAAATATATTAGAAAGCTGTAGTAATCAAAACTGCATGGTGTTAGCATTAAAACGGGCACATAAACCAATGGCACACAATAGAGAGACTAGAAGCAACCCTATGAACCTAGAGCAAACTTGTTTTTAACAAAGATGCTATGAGCATGCATTGGAAAAGGGGCAATCATTTCAATGAATAGTACTTGGGAAATTGATTATGCATATTTAGAAGAAAGAAAGTAGACCCCTCTCTCTCATCAGTTACAAAAAATCAACTCGAAATGGATAAAATACTAAAATGCAAGACTTGAAAGTATTAAAACACTAGAGGAAATGCTTTGAGATGTTGGAACTGGCAAATACTTTTTGAACAAAACTGAAAAATCACAGGAAATAAAAGCAAAATAAGGCAGTGGAATGACATCAAACTAAAAGGCTTTTGCGCAGCAAAGGAAATAACTAATGAAGTGAGGAAACAATCTGCAGAATAGAAGAAAATATATGCACGCTACTCATCTGACAAGGGGTTGATATCTAGAATGCATAATGAACTCAAGGAATTAAGAGAAAGCAAAATGTGAAAATTTTCAGCTTTTTCATATTATGGAAATGTTGTTATAAATATTTGCATCAAAGATTTCCTGTGGATATATATGGAATTTCTGGGTCATATTGTAGGTTTATTCTCATTTGTCTGAGGATACTCCATACTGTTTTCCAAAACAGTTGCATTAGTCTGCCATCCCACCAACAATGTATTAGGGTTCCTACATCTCTACACCCTTGCCAGCATTTGTTGTTGTTCGTGTTTTTAATGACTGCCATTCTGATTGGGGTTAGGTGAAATCTCAGGGTGGTTTTGATTTGCATCTATCTGATTGCTAATGATGTAGAACATTTCCTCATACATTTATTGGCCATTTGTGTTTCTTCTTTTGTGAAGTGTCTATTTAGATCCTTTGCCCATTTATTGGTTGGGTTATTTGTTTTCTTAGCTGTGAGTTTCTTGAGTTCTCTGTATATCCTAGATATTAGTTCTCTGTCAAAAGAGTAGCTGGCAAAAATTTTCTCCCACTCTGTGGGCTCTCTGTTGAGGTTCTCCATAGTTTCCTTCACTGCACGGAAGCTCTTCAGTTAAATGCAATCCCATGTATTGATCTTCCTTTGAGTTGCTTGGGCTTTTGGGGTCTTGTTGAGAAAGTTTATACCTTTGCCTATGTTGTACTATGTATTTAGTCAGATACATATTATACCACACTAAGACTACTGGGCAACCTGTGGGGCTTCACACAAGTTAATTCACATTTTGTTACAATATTATCATTATAAGAGCTTCTGCATTATACTTTCTTTATGCAACATGAGTATTTTTAAGTATTTGAGTAACCTATAGACTTATACCTTATATTCCATCACCATAGTTTGCAATGTTCTCTAGTCATCTGATCTTCACCTTCTGCTCAGGAAACCTTTCCCTGCTCCAGAATAAACCCATGTCTGGGGAAGTGAGTTGGGAAACCTTCCAAACTCAAGGGAAATTTAAAAGACTTTTTGTTAAGATAAAATCATAGAAGGGGACTTCCGTGAAGATGGCATTGGAGCTGACCAGGGAGAGCAAAGAAGCCCATCTCCGCGGCTGCGGCACCACGCTGCTGAGTGGCAGCCTGCCATTGAGCCAGCCCCCAGAATGGGGTTTACTAACAAAGAAACATATAACAACCCTCTGCATCCCCACCAACCACAGGTGGAGTGAGCGACTCCTGAACTCCTCATCCTAGCCAGGCAGCATATCGAGGCACCTTTGACAGAGACCAGAATGCGTGGTACGACCAGCTTAAGCCCGCGCAGGACCATCCCAGCTCACCTCTCCCTACAGAGCCAGAGCAGAGATAACTGCACTGCAGAGCTTGAATCAAAACTGCCCCAGGAGCAGCTTCTTGACGGAAGGAAAGAGAAGCAAAGCACCATAAAAGTGAGTAAAGCAACAGGGGCAGTTGTTTGGAATCTAGAGAGTGGACCAGGGAGAACTTTTGCCAGTCACTCTTCTGATAGAGGACTAATATCTAGGATATACAGAGAACTCAAGAAACTCACAGCTAAGAAAACAAATATCCCAATCAAAAAATGGGAAAATGATCTAAATAGACACTTCACAAAAGAAGAAATACAAATGGCCAATAAATGTATGAGGAAATGTTCAACATCATTAGCAACCAGAGAGATGCAAATCAAAACTACATTGAGTTTTCACCTAACTCCAATCAGAATGGCACCTATCAAGAACACAAAAAACAACAAATGCTGGTGAGGGTGTGGAGAAGTGGGAACCCTAATACATTGTTGGTGGGATTGCAAATTAGTGCAACCACTTTGGAAAACAGTATGGAGGATCCTCAGAAGAATGAGAATGATCCTACCATATGATACAGCAATACCTCTTTTGGGTATTTACCCAAAAGAATGAAAACCAAACTATCAGACCAATGCATGTATATCTATGTTTATAGCTGCACAGTTTACAATTGCCAAACTATGGAACAAGACAAGATGTCCATAGACATATGAATGGATTACAAAACTATGGGAAATGTACACAATGGAATTTTACTCAGCCATAAAGAAGAACAAAATCATGTCATTTGCAAAGAAATGGATATAACTGGAAAACATTATATTAAGTGAGATTAGTCAGTCACAAAAAGTTAAAAATCGAATGCTCTCCCTAATATGTGGAAGCTAGGGAGAAAATGGGACATAAGAGGGACTCCAGATGAAGAAGGAGAATCGTTAGGTGACCAAAGAATTTGACTTAACGGAAGATGATGGGGGGAGGGAGGCCACCCTAATGAACATGATGTACTTTCATAAACACATCAAAGTCAATGACTAAACTGACCTTGAGAAAGAGGAAGGAGGAGGGAGTTGGGCAGAAATTGGGGAAGGGTTAAATGAGACATGTGTGCATGGATGTCTTTACCTATACTAGCTTGTACCTAACAAAGATATGTGATTACAATGCACCAAATAAGGGAAAAATGAAAAAAAAAGGATTTGTTAAAGTTACACCAGTACACCAGGAGATATTTGATCTAATGGGGAGCCCATTTCTATTAAAGTGGCAGAAACCACTAAGACATTTGTAGATCGGCTTCAATCCTTGGTGCCTACCTGGACCTCATTTACCTCCTTGGTGGGAGGAGTTATCGTAGCAACAGCAATAGTCATTCTAGGTTTATGCATTCTACCACTCGTTGTACGCCTTGTGATCAATGCCTATGTTAGTATATGAGCAGATTTACATGGAATAAAAGTGCAAGCACTGCCTCACACAGGGCCTGGTAGTCAATGATGGGTTCGATTTTCTCAGGGCAATATCAACCTAAGACAGGGCTCATTGAATGACT
>PVLC010002129.1:51881-121855 GCA_004027655.1 Graphiurus murinus | reverse complement strand
CGGTACTGGGGATTGAACTCAGGGGCATTCTACCTCCGAGCTACACCCCCAGCCCTATTTTTTATTCTTTATTTTGAAACCGAGTCTCACTAAGTTGCGGAGTGCCTCACTAGGTAGCTGAGGCTGGCCGCGAACCCGGATCCTCCGGTTTCAGCCTCCCGAATGCTGGGATTACAAGCGTGCGCCACCACGCCCGGCTTACATGGGTACCTCTTTTTAACATTTAAGCAGAATGTTTTATTGACTCTAGGTCAGTTGGGAATAATTACGTGCATTTATGCTTGAAGATATTTTACCTTGTTGAGAAAAAAGATAAACTATTAGACATTTTATGACTTTCATGTGTTTGTTGCTCTCGGCTGAAAAAATATCTGGCTCTCTCCTCTGCAATGTGGTGTTACAACTCATCGACAAAAGGTGTATGCCGCAAATTTCCCCTTGCTAAAAAATAGGGAATGCTTCACAGATTTGTGTGTCATCTTTGCACAGGGGCCATGCTAATCTCTGTGTCATTCCAATTTTAGTATATGTGCAGCTGAAGCGGGCTCAGATGTGTACCTCTTCATCTATAAACTGTGAGTTCCGGGCTTCTGTGTTATCATCTTTGTAGTCTCAGATCCTGGCCATGAGTCTAGCATGTGTTGGTTGTTAAGTGAATGTGTGTACAATAGGCACATAAATGAAATATACCAAGATAAAGTATTTTATCAAAAGGTGGAAAAACTTGCTAAACTTCTTCCACAATTTTAATTTGTATGTTTATCTTGTCTCATGTAAGACTGCTCTAAATTTATTATGAATGTTCTAAATTTATTATGAATGCTCTGATTTGGAAAACACTAAATATATTTGCATTTGCTGAAGGCCAAAGGTCTCTCCAAGTGGGAGACCTTCTATTTAATGATTACAACAGTTTTGAAATCTCTCTCTCTTTGTCTCTCTCTTTGTCTTCCCTCTCCCTCTCCCTCTCCCTCTTCCTCTCCCTCTCTCTCTCCCTCTCCTCTCCCTCTCTCTCTCTCTCCCTCTCTCTCCTCTCCCCCCATCCCCCACCTCTGCAGAAACACTAGGCTTTTTTCTAAATAAGTAACACACAGGCAGGGAAAAACATTGATGATAATGCTATTCACTCAATAATACTCAGATAAGAGCCAAATTATTCCACCTACTTAAATCATTTTTATCTAGCTCATGAAAGGAGGATAATTTAATTTCAGGAGATTGGAAGCATTGATTGAACTGTGAGTCCCTAAGGCATTTATTAGACAAATGAGACCAATGAAAAAGAAATGTATTTTTCATCTTTAATTTCCATAAAAGATTTATAGCTAAACTCCGGAGAGTTGATATTTAAAACCAAAGTTTCCCCCCACAAATTGACACCCACAAGCCATTGTAGGCAAAGATGTAATGGAGGCTCTGACAAAAGGTGGCCTTGGGTTTTCTGCTGTATCATCACCTCTCAGACCTGCTGTCTGCATTCTGACGCCAAAGGCTGCCAAGCCATGGAGCAGCCCTATCTCCAGTCAATTGCATTTCAATTCACACAGACCATTACATATTAATTATAGCCATTATTAGAGGGTGCACCAGCTACCCATGATTTTTTCCCTCCAGGACAGAAGAGATTTTAAAAAATTAAATTTAGCTTTAATAAATGTCTCAATTTGGGCTCAGTGAAGATGAGATTGGAGGAGAATTTGCATTTTAGCCTTTTTCCATTTGAATGACAAGGGGGGGGGCTTCCCCTTTCTCTACCAGGTCATATCCACACCAAGCTGGCCACTTCTTCCTGACAGCCTCACCCCATCCAGTTTCTCCCAAGTCTGACCATATTTATTTACATGTATTTGCTTGCATCAAAGGTGGGGGAGTCTTCATATAGGATGGGAAGGTTGGCTAGGGAGGAGGGAAAAGAAGCTAATGCATCCAGTATGTCACTTCAAAAAGATGAAGCTGTGATGGCACTACTGGTCAGTACTGCTCGGAATGCCCCCTCCTTTCCAGAGTTTACAGTTCTCTTATACTTGAGTCCTTGGTCAACAACCTTCCTTGTTTTCACCCAGATGCTTCCCTGTTGCCTAAATCTGAATAACGAGGAGAGTTCTAAAAGTAAAATCCAAAAGCCAGCTTAGGAAAAGAGTACTGAAAGTGAGGTCTAAAATCCAGCTTTCATTTCTAGAAAGCATGTCCACCTCTGTCCTTGAAGACAGGAGCTTGGACCCATTCATAGAGGTAGAGAAATGTAATCAAAGAAGTGTGGATTTCTAGGGACAGGAAGACCTAGCATCCATGCCCAGATCTGACTCTTAGAGGCTGTAACTAGTCTCCATGGACCTCACTTTTCCTGTTAGTAAATGATGAAGTATATAAAAATACTTGTTGAAGTTCATCATTTTGAAAATGTGATGCCCTTTGTTTTACTCAGTGTTTTCATCTCTGTGATTAAAATACCTATGAGCACAACTCAGAGGAAGAAAAGTTTATTGGCTTATAGTTTTAGAGGTTTGTTTCTTTCTTTGTTTTTAGTACTGAGAATTGAATCTAGGGGCATTTGACCTCTGAATTACATCCCCAATCCTTTTTATTTTTATTTTTATCTTTTTATTTTGAAACAGGGTCTTGCTAAGTTACTGAGGGTTTTTCCAAGATGCTGACACTGGCCTTGAACTTGAGATCCTCCTGTCTCAGCCTTCCAAATACTGGGATTATAGGCATGTACCACCACGCTCAGTTGGTTTTAAGGATTTGAGATGTTTCAGTCCATGGTCAGCCAGCTCACGGTGGCAGAACAGCTTGACCATAGGGCTATAGGGAATGACAGAGGAGAAAAAGCATCTCTCAGCTCCAGGCAGCCAGGAAATGAGTCAGAGGAAAGAGTAAGTGGCCATGGTCAGAGACAGGCCCCATATCTCTGCCTCCAGGGATCTACCCCTCCAACCATGTCCTTACTTCGGAACCTGGCTGCATTGCCCACACATGAGGTTTGGGGAGACTTTTAAAATCTAAACCATAATACCTTTCCTCTCCTAATCAACTAAAATTTCCCAACTGTTCTTCCACAAATCTATTCTGGTAACCTATAGGTCCCACTGAGCTTTTTGGCCAGTGGGACACTTATAATTCTTCTCTATGCCCGCCATATTTCTTCCAGCATGGTCACAGCACCCCAAGGCAGAGATACAGTGACTCTTTAGGCCCGTAGGCCTTCAGTATGGTCTCTGGGCACTCCTGTACAGCCCTTTGAAGGCTTCTGAGGAGGGTGTTGAGGACTGGTGAAATCTCCATCCATGAGAGGCTCTAAATCTCCCTGCATCTGGAAATGTCTCTTCCTTCCCTTGGATGATTTTTATGTTCCTAAAAATTTCCTGGGAGACTTCTTATCTAGATAAGTTGACATATACCAATTTTTCTCTTTTTCTTCTCATTACAACACTACTCTAAGTAACTACTATAAGTAACACTACTCTAGAAACAACATAAGAGACAACCACAGGAAAACTCTGAAAGGAAGAAGATGGGTTCATATGGGATTGCAGGGCTGGAGGAGCAACATAAGCAGGGATGCCTTAGGTTCCCCCAACCAACAGAAGCACCCAGACCTGCACTTCCCAAATTCCAACCTGGTAATAGGAGGCAGCCTAGGCAGCCTCCTTCCTCCCTCGGACTGAAAGGGAGTCTCTCTAACCAGACCAGGTGTGCCCACCACCACCAGTAGCAAAGAGTCCCATCAATAATTTGGCACCAGGAGAATTACTCTTTCCCAACAGAGGGTAAAAATCCATGAACTTGAAGACACGACAATAAACTTCACCCAATATGAACAACAAAAGGGAAAAGATAATTAAAAAAAAAATGAACAGAGATCTGTGGGACAAGAAGAGAAGATTCAACATTGGTATCATTGAGTATGAAAACAAGAAAGAAAGTAGGACCAACAGGGAGTTTAAAAAAATAAAGGCTGGAAACTTCCCCAAAAATACAAGAAGATGAGAAAACCCAAATGGAATGAACCAAAAGAAATCTATGCTAAGACATATTTTAAACTTTTGAAAACTGAAGACAAAGAAAAATCTTGACAGCAGCCAGAGATGTTAGTTCTACTCAAAGTGATCTGTTATTTAAATGACATCTTTATCCAGGTAACTTTTTGATAGAAATAATTGAGCTCATTATAAAATTTATATGTAAAGATGAAAGCCTTAGAATAAGTAAAACAATCTTGAGAAAAAAACAAAGAGGAGAAATCAGTCAGTCTTACTACATATCAAGGATAATCAAGACTATGTGTTATTGGTAGGATAGACCTTGATTTTTTAATTGAGACAAAATTTGTACAACTTTATGGGGTATATTGTAGTAATTCAATAAAGACATTAATTGAACAAAATAAAGGACCTGGGAATAGACCCACACAAATCTGCCCAAGTGTCATTTTAATTAAAAAAACATTAAATGAAGGAAGGATAGCTCTTCAATGGTGCTAGAAAAACTGGACATCAAAGACACACTCACAAAATTGACCTAAACTTCATGCCTCGTGTAAAAATTAACTCAAAATGAACTATGGACTCAAAGACAAATACAATAATTTAAAACTTTTAGAAAACATTTTAATAAATCTTTGGGATTTGGGGGCAGGCAAAGAATTGTTAGAGTTGTTACCACAGCAAAATTCAGGAAAAGAAAAATTGATACAATCAATCTTATTAAAATAAAAACTTTTGCTCTATGAAAATCCATGTAAAGAAGATGAAAAGACAAGCTATAGTCTTAAAGAAAACATTAGCAAATGACATAGTTGGAAGAAAGATTAGTATCTAAATTATATAAAGAACTCCAAAACTCAATAGTCAAAAAGCAAACTAATTAGAAATTGGGTATAGGAAATGCGAGATTCCATCAACAAGAATCTATAGTCAGAAAATAGACACATGAAAATGCTGAACACAAGCATTATTCATTGGTGCCCCAAACACTACACAAATATTCATTGCTGTTTTGCTTAAGAGCCAAATCTTGAATCAGCTCAGATGAACTTCAGCAGGTGAATGGTTAAACATATTGAGGTGCATACAAACTGTGGAATACCACTCAGCAACACAAAGGAATGAGCTGCTTACATGACACATTCATGGCCTCCAGTGACTCTCTGAGGAATTACGCTGAGTCAAAAAAAATCCTAAGAAGTAACATACTATGTTATTCCATTTGTATAATATTTTTCAAATGACAAAATGTTAGAAGTGCAAGAGAGAATCGTGTCTGCAGAGGTGTAGGTAGAGATGGGGATGTGGGGTGGGGGATGTGGGTATGGTTATACAAGGCAACAGAAGGGATTTTTGTAGTGTTGGAAATGCTCAGTATCTTGATGGTGATGGTGGATACATAAATTTATAGATTATAAAACTGCAAAACTAAACACATGCACAAAAAAGAGTATAGATAAAACTGGAGAAATGAAAATAAGATAAGTGGATTGTAAAATGTAAACTGGTTACATTGGGGAAACTAGGTAAAGTATACCTAGAATCTCTTGGATATTGATTAACAATCAATATAGCAATTATTGATTACTAATTATAATCTCTATTTGCTATTTTTTATGCCTGCATGTGAATTTATAATTATCTCAATAAAAATTTTCATTAATAAAAAGGACCTATCCTACAGAAATATCATGTGTGGGTCACTCTAACAAATAAGAATCTTGCTTGTTCAAGGACAGTATGTCTTGCATCTGCATTTGTCAGGTTAGAGGGTCATTACAGTGGTTTTCTTGATGAGGTTTACAGAGGAGGGTTTTGCTGCTGCTCTGCTCCAGATGCATTGAATACTGCTGGCCACTGTTAAATTCCATTTCTTTCCAAAAGTAAATAAAAAAGAAGAAAAAAACCAGTTCTCTTCACTTGGCATTTTCTACATTATCATTGCTTTCTAAATCTTTCTGGAAGGTGATAGCAAGCAGCTTGGTAAGTTGTATGGAACATGCCAGAAAGCTTCAGGATCTGAGCCCTCTGGCTCCAACAGATTTTAGTAGGAGCCCCCTAGTGGCTATCTGGCTGGTCTGTAGCTTCCTACAAGGCTCCTGGAATTTGAGGAACCTGAGAGTCAGGTAAGGAATAACTTAGAAACCTTTTCAATGTGGATCCTGCTTGAGTCCAAATTTAGATGTAGTAGGGTAAAGCAACAGGAGTTAACCAAGAGGAAGTTTTGTTTGTTTGTTTGTTTTGTGGGGCTGGAGATTGAATCCAGGGCTTCAACACAGCTAGGTGAGCACTCTACCCCTCAGATATACCCCCAGTCCAAAAGTAAGTTTTATTGGCTCAGTTTGTCCACAGCATCTGGATTTTTTTTTTTTTTTTTTTTTTTGCGGTACTGGGGATTGAACTCAGAGGCATTCTACCTCCGAGCTATACCCCCAGCCCTATTTTTTATTCTTTATTTTGAAACCGAGTCTCACTAAGTTGCGGAGTGCCTCACTAGGTAGCTGAGTCTGGCCGCGAACCCGGATCCTCCGGTCTCAGCCTCCCGAATGCTGGGATTACAAGCGTGCGCCACCACGCCCGGCTAGCATCTGGATTTTGTGTGAGCTGCTGCAATAATTGTCTGGCTAAGCACACACAGACACTGGGGTTCTGAAATGATTTCCTACAGTCAGGCAACAGGATGGATGTTAGAAACCATGATTGTGCTTTTGGGTTGAGACCATGATTGTGTTGCGAACCTGTTCGCCAAGTAGCACCATGGTGATCCACCTAAAAGGAAATTCTTGAGCAACATATTTATTGGACATGGGTCAGAGTGTACTGTTCCTAGGAATAATGCACTGGAAAGGCCCTGGCAGGGGGAAAGATGGGGTGGAGTGGGGAAACCTGCTTTAATCTGAAGGTCAAATAGAAGATTCTGGTCCAGAAAAGAACTGGTATTATTTTCTGGTTCTGAAAAATTATCTGAGTGCTTCTGAAGAAGCTTTACCATTCTTGGACTATCTGTTTCAGCACATTGGGGGATGGCCATCCTGAGATGCTATTTGGGCCACGGGAAGCCAGATGAACCTTGTGAAGGACAGAGAGGTGGCAGTGTTAGATGGAAGCCTGTGAGTCGCTCAGAGTTTCCTCTGGAAGAGTGAAGAGTGCTCCCACAAGGGACGCTCCCTGGACCGGTGTTGTGGAACAGCTTCAGGTGTAACTGGCTGTGTCTGGTGCTGTTTGTGTGGGCTAGACTTTGGAGTTATTCTGCTGGAAGAGTCATAATTAGTGTACTATATGTTGGAAGCTGAGACCAAATAGTTCTTGAACTTTAGTGTGAAAGTGTTCAAAATTACATTTTTAAGAAGAAGTGATTAAGTGGGAACCATGTTCTACCAAGTGCAAAGATTCTGTGGAAGTCTAGAAAAAAATGCATCAGCTGTGGTCTCTGCCACCACAATCTTATGATGTAGTTGAGAAAATGCATCATATACTCATGGAAAACTAACTAGAGATAGAGGAAGGTAAGAAGGCTACTCATATGCCACAGCCAGTATTTCAGTCAGTATTCTCACTGTGGTGACTAAAGCGCCTGACAGCACAGCTTAGAGGATGAAAGATTTATTGGGGGCTCACAGTTATGGAAGTTGCAGTGTGTATTGGGCCAGGTCACCTCTGTGGAGCTTAGGACAGGGTAGTGGGAAGCAGAGGATGCAAGAGGAGAGAGAGGGCAAGGGATACATACATATATATATAGTTCCCAAGGCCAGACGCCCAGTGACCTACCTCCTTTAGCCATGTCCAACTGCTAAGTTACCACCCAGTAAATCCATTCAAATTAATAATACTTCAGTGGATTTATTCACCGATGAGATTAGAGTCTTGATTACATTATTTCACCTCAGCATATTTTTATATTGCCAGCACATGAATTTTTCCAGGGGACATTCTGTATCCAAACCACAACAGCCAGTGAACACTATAGAGTTGGAAGAGAAATAACTCACACAGGACGGCCAGGGAGGGAAGCAATGGTCTGTAGTAGCAATAGAAGGGAATTATGCAGTTGAGAAGACAAAGCAGAGCTGTTTGGTTGAGTGACTGCTTAAGCAAAGGTGCAAAGGCAGTAAGACCAGTTAGGTAAATGCACTGTCGATGATGGAAGCCCAGCACGATGGTCAACCTGAGCTGAGTGTAAGAAAACAACCTGGTATGTTGAGGTAGGCAACCCAGATGGGCATAGTGGCTCCGCGATGCCACTGCAGCCCTGTTCTCCTCTGTCTTTCAGCTCATACATACTGGGTACAGGGCTTTTGTTCTAAAAACTTTTAGCCATGTGTTCACAAGATGGCTATTTTAGCATGGGGGTGGGAGGACAAAGGACAAAGATACATGTGGTGGAGGCTATTCCTTACAGAAAGCCTCCAAAGAAGCATTGCCCAAAGATTTCTGCATTCTCCCAGAAATGTGCTATGTGGCGGTCCTTCACTAGCACAGCTAGATGGAGTAGCCGTGTACCTTCCCACCTAGAAAAAGATACGGCTCTATTGGCAGAGACGACACAGAAATTGGATGGTGGGGAGGATAGGTAGGAACATGAAAGGCAGGTTGGGAGGCTAGAATTTGAGTGGGGCAGAAGTCTGTGTACAGTTTCTACATGGGATGGTGAATCGTTCATTGTTCCTTTGCAAATTTCTTTTTTATGGCCAGAAACTGGTACAGAACATACGCGGTACACTTAATTGATCAGAAACTCTGGATGCTACTCCTACATCTTTTCCTCTTTTGCCTGGAATGTACCTTCAAATGTCTTCAATCTGAATCAGCTTTTGGTGCTGCCCTTCAGTCTCATGAGCTCTGGGCAAAGGCTTTGAATGCATCTGGATGGAGTCTGACATGGTCTAGGTTGGCTGCTGCTCAGACCTAAGCTCCTTGCAACATTTCTCATCTCTCCATGTACTTCTGGTGTGTGTGTGGGGGGAAACCTTCAAACACACTTGTGAATATTTCAATGACCTCCGTGCTGCCTTGAGAGTACTGTAGCCTCCTTGATGTGCTTCAAGTGGCCAGAACATTGTTCTGCTGGGGACAGTGGCTTCTCCTGCCTCCACGATGGCTGACCCATATCAGAGCCACTGGGGTTGCATGGATGTTACAGTCTAGACTTCTGCTCCATTGTGATGGTGATGATGAAGTTCTTTCAGTCTTATTTACAGCCCTGTGGCCAAGAGTCAGACTTGTGCCCAATTAATTCTATGGGAGACAACCTACCCTGAATCACAACTTCCCTCTGATGACCAAGGTGATCATTATGAGCTCAGTCTTGGTAAGCTGGGCTCCTTTACTACTAGAGTCAGCTCTTTTTTTTCCTGATAAATAATTTGGTGATTCTAGAATATAGATCTCAACCCCTGCAGTGTGTAATAGGTTTCAAATCACCCTGGCATCTCTGGTATACAGAAAAAATAATTTTGAACTAACCTGTTCTCTCATGTCATAACTATTCTTTGATTGGTACCAAGTGCTAATTCTTGTATCAGGAGCATAAAGAGGATAGTAAGATGAGTAAATATGTGATCAATGGCTTGAAAAAACCATGAGGGGCATTATCACCTCCACCTCGTCTTCTCTCTTTTTGGGGTCTAATTTGTTATCCTCCTTGGGATTCTAGAGAAGAGCTCATATTGGATTTGGAAGCTTCTAATTTACCTCAAAGTATGCAAGCTTGTAGCCTTGGGGTCAGTAACTTTTCTTCTATTTTCTTTTACTCTGACATCCAATTCGTTAAGTCCTTTTTGAAGTTTTTCTTTCCTTTTTAAAAAACTTCTCCCCTTCCAAACCCAAAACCACTAACACAATTTATAATTTCACAGTTTAATTATTATAGTAAGTCTTAGTTTTTGTCTTTTTTACCTTTATAATCTCTCCCTCTCTTCCAGATTTATTTTCTATGAAACTCCTGAAACAATTCTCTTTAAGTGGTTTTCATCACTGGTCTTTAACTCTCATTGATTTCTCCATATATATATATGTATATAGATATGTATGTATATATACATATATATACACATACATACACATGCATGCATGCATACGTGCACACACACACACACACACACACACTGAGGATGGAATCCAGGGTCTCTTACAGGCTAAGCACATGTTCCACCATTGAGCTGCACACCAACTCCCACCCCAATATCATTTTTATATGCCCCTCTAGAAACTCTCCCAGTACACGCCCATCTGCTTATTACTTGCTGTTTTCTTCATGTTCCTATGTGACAATATTTTCACATGGTGCATATTCCATATTCCATTCTCCTTTCTACAAATACTTGCTCTTTAGTTCTGACTAATTCTCTCTCTCTCTCTCTCTCTCTCTCTATATATATATATATATATATATATAATTTCTGCATTGTAGTCTCCCATCATAATGTAGTTCTGAGTGATTGTGACATTCATGCATACAGCACTTGGTATAGCCCACCTTCATGTACCATTCCTGTGAATTTTCCAACTGAGTGACTTCTCCAGTCTTCTTTACCCCTTGGCCTCAGCAAAGTACAACATCTGAGGAATATTACTGTGCATTTGAGATGTGATTTTATAGACATGTTTAACTTGACTCCCTCACAATTGTTCTTCTTTCCTGTGTTGGGGGAAAGGAAATGTATCTTCCATTCATTTTGAGTCATTTTGAGTCTCATGTTGGTCTTGGCTCAACACACTGAACACAGCAGGCTTCAAATTAATGTTATTGATTGATGATTGAAACGTTTGACTCAGTCTAAACAGTCTCACCCCTTTCATTCTGTTTCCTCTGTGAATCATCTCAGGAAGCTAGAGCATGATGGCTGACTGCTGTGAGTTCAGTTTCTTAAAGGTGGGTTAACTTCACACGGAAAAGGTCTGTTGTGTGGCTCCTTGCTGCACCTTCCTCTTTGTTATGGTCTGAATGTTTGCACCCCTCTCCCATTTCTATACTGAAATCCTCACCCCAGGGTGGTGGTATTAGGAGGGAGAAGTACCCTTAGGAAGTGATAAGGTCATGAGAGTGAAGCCCTTATGGATGGGATGAGTGCCCTTATAAGAGGGACCCCATAGAGCTCTTTCTTTCTGTCATGTGAGGACACAAGGACAAGTCAGTTGACTGCAACCCAGAAAAGGGCTCTAACTAGAACTCAGCCATGCTGGAACCCTGGTCTCAGTCTTTTAGAGTTCAGAAGTGTGAGAAATAAATTTCTGTTTAAGGCACCTGGTGTTGGTACTTTGGTATAGCAGTCCCAGCTGGGTAAGATACTCTTTTTTTTTTGCGATACTAGGGATTGAACTCAGGGGCATTCTACCTCCGAGCTATACCCCCAGCTCTATTTTTTTTTTTATTCTTTATTTTGAAACCGAGTCTCACTAAGTTGTGGAGTGTCTCACTAGGTAGCTGAGGCTGGCCGCGAACCTGGATCCTCTGGTCTCAGCCTCCCGAATGCTGGGATTACAAGCGTGTGCCACCACACCCAGCTGGGTAAGATACTCTTAAAGTAAGCCATTGTTGCAGCCTTATAGAATAGAGTATGTGGAACTCAGCACAAACCCATGGTTCTTATTAAGATCAAAGCTTATATGCGCCCTATTATGAACTTATGATGGTAGACGAGTAAAATGATTCCCATAAATAGCACATACTAAACTTACACAATGAGAGAAAAAAAAATACAGGCATGGTTGTGTACGCCTGTAATTCCTATTACTTGAGAGGCTGAGACAGGAGGATTGTAGGTTCAAGAGCAGCCTCAGCAACTTAGCAAGACCCTCAGCAACCTAACAAGACATTGTTTCAAAACAAAAAATAAAAAAGGGCTGGAGGTGTGCTTGGAGGTAGAATAGCCCTGAGTTGAATCCCCAGTACCCGCCCTCCCAATACAGAAGAATGTTGTGTCACAATAGGACCAGTAAGACACACCTAACAATGTCTCAAGGGCTTAAAGCAAGGAACGTTGATTTCTTACTCTGAATGATGGGTGACTTTCAGGGTAACTGTCCTCCAAATGGTAACTCAGCAACCCAAGATACTGCCGCCATCTTGAGGCTCTCTCCTCCACAGTTAGCATGGCTTGGGCAGAGGGCTGAAAAGTGGGGCACTGGCTGTTAAAAGCTATGGCTCAGAGGGACCGAAATCACTTTCACCCACAGTCCATTGGTTGGGATAAGTCACATGGTCCTACTTAACTCTAAGATGGTGGGTATACAATGAGCAGTAAATAATCTGTCCAGATACAATTTTAATTGAAATATTTAACATAGATGTCAAGTTATGGAACAATCTCATCATGGATGATAGTCTGAAACAACATGCTCCATATATCCTTCAAAAACAATGTTTGTATCCACAATTGCTCATCTAAAGAATAACTATAGTTATATAAGTTTGTGGTAAAGAATACTGGCTAAACAGGATCATAATTAGTTCTTGCTTAGTCAACATCTCCTTTCATAATAAATCACGCCACTCAGTGCTGCCAAGCATTGCTTTACTGTGACAGTAACGACATTTTCATTCCACTATTACCATAAATTTGTGTACACAATGAGTGTTCAATGAGAAATAGAGGGCTCGGGAGGGGGGCAGGGGTTTCCTTACTTATGAAGTTTAAAATTTCTTAGTGAATTTTATATATAAGAATTTGATATATGCACCAAGTGAGGTGTGCATGTATGTCTGTATCACTTTGAACCTCATTATGATGTATAATTACAATTCACTGACAAAAGTATAAAAATTAATAAAAGAAAGGGAGAAATTTGTATTCAAGAATATGAGTCAGCATGTTTTACAATAATCAGAAAATCTGTATTTTGAAAACCCCAGTTAAAAAGGAATTTGTACTATTATATAAATCTATATGTATATATTTATATAGAGTTTTGTATATATCAGATGATATGCAGGAATACAGACACCATTAAAATAAACTATGCAATTCCTTAAAGGCTTACAACCTCAAACTACAGTGCCCTGTCCCCTATCTCCTTCCAGATTTCATTCCCTATTTCAACTATTCAACTATACCATCCAACACATTAACAACCACTCCTACTGCCATTTCTTTTTTTTTTTTTTTTTCTGGTACTGGGGATTGAACTCAGGGGCATTCTACCTCTGAGCTACACCCCCAGCCCTATTTTTTATTCTTTACTTTGAAACCAAGTCTCACTAAGTTGCAGAGTGCCTCACTAGGTAGCTGAGGCTGGCCGCGAACCCGGATCCTCTGGTCTCAGCCTCCCGAATGCTGGAATTACAAGCATGCACCACCATGCCCGGCTTTCCTACTGCCATTTCTTAGCACATCTCCTCCTCCCCCACCCACCGAAGTGTGAACTTATATACTAAATTCCTACTCTGGGTGATGAAGAGTTGAATCTCAAATTCACCAATCTCTATCACATGCCCTCTCCTACTTGCCCCATCAACCCGATACAATTATATATGATTATTGGTAAGTTAATATTATTATTTATATTATTATGACCACAGAAATATTGCTCATAGTTGAACCAAGTAGTGGCACTGTGACTATACTTCCTTAATTGTTCATCTTTTTGTTTTTCCTGGAGTTTATAATGGACTTAATTTTAGATTTTTATTGCTCTTCTAGTTCTGTGTCATAATTAATAATTAATTCCCATTCTACCTAAGACTTTTATTTGTTTCCATTTTATTGTCTAGGACAGACTCTAGAGAAGGTCTTTGTGGCTCATCCTACTGTACTCTCTTTTTCACTATCAGGGCTGAAAGACTGCAAACTACATTTTGCAGACTCTAGTTTCCCAGTTTAGCTCTGTCAATTGGAGGCACTCACAGGAATTAGAAAGTGTGAAAAGATAGAAGCCACTATGCTTCCGGCAGGGCCTCTCTCAGCAGGTGTCAGTTATTTCAGTCCAGTGATGGGTCAGGGTGACCATTGACTTCTGGAACAGTGCCATCAGCACTGCACACTGACAACCAGTGCAGCCAGCACAGGACTCTGAACTCTTGGAACTGCAGAACAACAGTCAGGGTGGGATAGGGTCCCATGAACACTGGCTCCTCTCGGGGGTGGTGGCAGCTTTCTACACATCAGGAGTTCCAGAAACACTACCGTCCACCTTTTGCTCTTCTATTCTGTATAGAAATTTGGTAACCCCATACTACATCTCTTCTACTCCAAAATACCTAGACTGCTTTGTTTTCTTCATTGGAAACTGATGGATACAGCCATGGCCAGGCATGCTGCTCTGAAAACTTGTAATCAGAGAGCGAGAAATCAAACACAGAAGTAACAAGGTTAGTTCCTGGCTCAATAATGAATCTCTTTAGACCATGGTCAAATAGAAATGCAGCAGAAGCCACATTTAAAATACTTTCTGGTAGGCACATTTTAAAGAAAGTAACATAGGAAAAATTGATTTTAATATAATTTTATTTAATACACTATATCCAAAACATTTTCACTTCAATAGGTAATCAATATAACACAATGATGAATGACTTGAGGTTATTTTGTATATTATATTAAAGATTTTTGGGGGATACTGGGGATTAAACTCAGAGGCATTCTACCTCCAAGCTACACCCCCAGCCTGATTTTATATCTTATTTGGAAACAGGATCTCACTAGGTTGCTGAGAGCCTGTCTAAGTTGCTGAGACTGGCTTTGAACCTGTGATCCTCCTGTCTCAGCCTCCCAAGTACTGGGATTACAAGCATGCGCCACCATGTCTGGCTATTTTTGTATATTATAAATATTTGAAATCTGGTATGTATAGCGCATCCCCATCAATCCTGCCATATCTGAGTCTCAACAGCCATGTGTGACTATGGCTTCTATCAGAGAGCAAAACCTTGAACCCCTAGGTCTGAGATAGCACCTTCCCTTCCACCAACTCTCAGATAGTCTTCAAGGCAGTGACCATGAGTTCCAAACTCTGATGGGGAGGATTCCTCCTGACACAGGTTGTTGAAATTCCTATATTGGTAATAGAGAGGGGCCAAGGAGCTGGGTTCAACCCACTCACCCACACTTACTATAATGCTCTGCTCTAATCTAATCCCCTTGTGATTCTTAGCGGTATTTAAACAAAGGACCCCACGTTATCATTTTTCACTGAACCCTTCCAATTATGTAGTTGCTTTTGCCTTCTGGGCTGATCTTCTAGTTTTCTTTCTTTCTTTTTTAAAAAATTGTTCATCTTTTTGGTTTTGTTGTTGTTATACTTTCTGGAATGCTTCCCTAATTTTTCTTCTAATTCTTTTTTTAAATCTTTCATTGTTGCCATCATTAAAACAAACAAACAAAAAGCTTCCAAGTCTTTCCAATCCTCTGAATATTCCTTTCCTTGTGGCATATTTTTATGCCTGCAATACTCAAAGTTTCCTTTTGCTTCTTGTATTTTCTCTTTTGACTTTCTTTTTTTCCTTCCTCTTTTATGTTAGAAGTAAAAGCAGATGAATTTTATGTTAGAAGTAAAAACAGATGAATTTGGTTTGTAAAAGACCCCCCCACACACACACACACAAGTAGGAGAGAATGAAAAATTAAGATGATACAAACATTTTAAGGGCAAAAGAGGCAACACTGAGTAAGTTCATGTAAGGCTAACTTCATCTCTGGAAATTAGGAGATTTTGTTTTTCGAATTGTGAGGTTTTATAAGGGCAGGAGCTACAGAGGAGAAGGAAACATTTGGAATATCTGCAATGCAGGAATCAACAAATGCTGAGAACACTGAGCCACAGGAGGGCTCCTGAAATCCAGTAGCCTAAAGGTGCAGCTGGACAATCAGCAAGGCTGGGAAGATGCCTGCAGCAGGATGTCTAGGGGTGAGGGGGACAGGAGCAAGGGGCGGAGAGACAGCTGCAGGTCAAAAGGACCAACTGCAGGCCTGGCTAGGAGAGAACAGAAAGAAGTCTGAGGATGGGAGGAAGACCCTAGTGAGAATCGGCATCCCTAAAGTTTATCAGGCAGTGTTCTTTCTTTCAATCTGTTCTTTCCTTCTGAGGGAACAAAAGAGATCATAGGAATGCAAAAGAGCACAGAAATGCACAAACAGCTCCACAGTTGGGATCAGGAGACATGGATTCAGGTCCTGGCCTGGCAGGACCCTGGGAGGGTCAGGGAACTAGCCTGCTTCGTGGCTGAGAATCAAAGCTGTTGGATTTTGGTCTCCAACAACCTTCTCAGCTTCAAAATCACCAAGTCTAGAATAGGTTGAAAAAAGGGAAATTTCTTTCTGCTACAATGCATAGCACTGGTTCTATAAAGAATCCCTTCATCTGATAACCCCCCTCCCCCCCAAAAAAACCCCATAACTTATTTATTTAGCATCCTGTAACACCAGGACTGCAGCGGAGCCCTCTCCCAGAGCTAATGCAGACCATTACATCATCCCTTCCGACTCCCCGGTCGTGTTGGTCACCACCACCAGATGGCAATGTTGGCTTAAGATCTAGCACATTCCCCAGCCTGGAGGTCCTGGAAAAGCCTGACCTGAATCTAAAACTTCCCTAATCGCCACATTTGATTCAAAAGCCAAACAGCAGAAAAATGCTGCGCATCCTAACGAGGCCAGGGAATAGCATCTCACCGTACTGCGTGGCCCGTAGGCAAGTCATCGGTGGTTATTTAAAGTTTGATTTCAAGAAAACGACTTCAAAATGCAGAGAATTGGGGAGCAAGCGCACCCGGGCGAGTGTTCCTCCCGGCGGCCCCCCGACGTGGAGGGAGCTTCCCTGCAGCCGCAGCGGCGTGGCTGGCAGAGCGGCGCGGAGGTGGCGAGCTCAGGGAGCCTACGCAGCGTCTGTCCGCGCTGTGCCCAGATGGCAAGGGCTGGAGAGGCCTCCAGAAACCTGCGATTCGCGTGCATTTCCCCAAGTCTGGCCCTGCCACCTCCCTCGCCACCCCAGCTCCAGGGCTGCGGCACCTGCTGGAGCTGGCCACCCCCGCAGCCCTAGGGGCGGTGCGCGCGGGATGCGCGGTGGCCACAGAAGGGAGAAGCGAGGAAACAGGACCTAGTTAGGGGGCCTAGTCGCCAGGGCCGGCCTATTTACACACTCGAGGGTTCCTGTGTACCTCGTTGGTATTTTGGAGAATAACAGGGCCAAAGTCTGGGCCAAGCCACCGCGTATCTGGGAGGTGGGCGAGCTTCTGGGCAGGTGGGCGCGGTGAATTGCAGGTATAGACCGAAGAGGGAGCCCTTGGGTCTCCGGAGCGCGCACCGAAAAGCCCCCTGCCACGGTCCTGCAGGACCCCAGCACCCCGGGGCCTCAGTGGCCTCCTTCCCACCAGGCGTGGAGCTGCTCCCTGCGGGGCGGAGGCGGGGCCGTGCGCGGGCCTGCTCCCGCCGAGGTCATCTGCACCGGGCGCAGCTGGGCGGCGGACGAGAAGAGGCTGATGAATTTTTCATCGCGATTCCCTGGGCTGCCGATCTGCAGACGGTTTCTGGGGCAGGAGCCATTAAGGACCCGGCTGTGCCTAGGGCAGCCCCTCCCCCGACCGCGCTAATTACTGACCTGGGAGGGGAACTCGGGTTTCTCTCCCCAAGGCGCTTTTGGGGGGGGGGGGGGCTTTTGGCCTTGTTTGAAATCCAGGCGTGGGGCAAAGGGAGAAAGGCCGAGTGAGGAAAGGCGCGGGTCCAGGCGCATTGAGTTTGCAGGCAGCCTACGGGAGTTCAGCCTAGAGAAGGAGCCTGGAGAGAGAGGCCTGCTGGAGACAGGACTCAAAGTGAGGGTGAGAGAGTTGGAAGGTCCAGGGAGGGACAGGAGGAGGGAGCCCTGCACCATGGCCGGCTGAAAAGAAAGGCCTATGGGGACTGGGCGTCTTTGAGCGTGGCGGCGAGCGTGGGGAAGAACCGCTGCGCCCCGCAGACACCCAACATGCAGGTCAGCACCACATGTCCGAAACTGGCATTTTCTCAAATAAGCCCTTTTCTATAAAAGTGTGGAAACGCAGATAAACAGGAGAAAATCACCATCCAGAGAAAAACCACTGAAGTTATTTGGGGGGGGGGGGGGTTCCTATCTAAGTCTTTTGCTATATGGATTTTTTTTACATAGTTTATTAAAAATATATACAGTCCTAATATAGCAGAATTGCACTGAACATTTTTTATTGAGATATTTTTTAAGTGTGATTTTTTTTTTCCCTTTTTCTTTTTTGGTACTGGAGATGGAACCCAGGAGTATTCTACTTCCAAGCTACTACCCCAGCCCTATTTTATTCTTTTATTTTAAAATTGGGTCTCACTAAATTGCAGATGGCCTCACTAAGTTGCTGAGACTGGCTGCAACCCTGCGACCAGCTCCTAAGACAGGAGGCTCCTGTCTTAGCCTCCCACATACTGGGATAACAAGCGGGTGCCACCACGCCTGGCTTGATTTTTTACCTTATAAAAAGCAGTGTACATCTTGGTTAAGTTTTGGAAAATTAGGAAATATGTGAAGACAAAAAAAAAATTTAAAGTCACTCTCATGCTATGTATTAATTTTTAAATGTAGTTATTAAAGAAACATTGATAGAAGACAAAGGTGATTGGGGATATAGCTCAGTGGTAAAGTATATGCTTAGCATGTGCAAGGCCCTGGGTTCAATCCCCAGTGCCGCAAAAAAAAAAAAAAAAGACAAAGGGGCAGCTTTCTTAATCTCAAGGTGGAAAACATCTCAGGGCTTCTGAGAGGTCCCCTCAGCTCATGCTCTCCCCCCACACTTGAAGTGAAAATGCCAGTGAAGGTACTTAACATTGAAGGCTGCTCCCCCAAAGTCCCTCCTTCCAACTCCCCCTGTCTCCCATTGCTATTTGAAATCAGGTGCAAGAGCTGTGAAATCCCTTCTCTACCACGTACTCGTTGGCTGGTAGCTGATCTTGTTCTTTTTGGTGTCCTGCTTAGAACATTAATTGAATTAATTTTAACACCTGTTACAAAGAGCAAAGGCCAGGTCCGCCATAGAGTTTTCCTTTGAAACATTAAAGATATGGGGCAGTATCTACAGAGGGAATGGTGTTTCTGAACCAATTTTTTTTTGTCATGAATTATCTTCCACATAGAAATCCAACAGGAAGACATTTTCATTAGATAAGAACATATATCACCTATGTATTTCTTGTGGGATAAAAGGTGAGGGGATGTTTCCACTTCTGGCTGTAAAGGAGTAGTTTGTATAAGAATAACCTTTGTGCTTAAAAACTGTGAAAGATGAATAAAATAAGATGTAAAATAGTAGCCTGAAGCCAGGTATGGTGGTACTTACCTGTAATCCCAGTATTTGGGAGGCTGAGACAGGAGGATGGCAGATTTGAGGCCAGCCTCAGCAACTTAGCAAGACCCTGTCTCAAAATAAATATAAATAAATAAATAAATAAATAAATAAATAAATAAATAAATAGGGCTAGGGTATAACTCAGAGGTAGAATGATCCTGGGTTCAATCTTCAGTACCAAAATAAATAAATAAAAAGTAAAAAATAATAGTAGCCTAAGAGCATCAAAGAACAATCAATCAAGGTGGCTGAACCTGAAGGACCAAGAATAGAGCAGAGGGAGCCTTGAAGTGAGTCCTTTTCCGCTCTTCCTGTCCCCTGGGGCCATTTGCTGACTCATGCACTGTCCTGGAGTATGGAATCCAAACAGAAAGTGACAGCTCATTGCCTGCCACAGTCAAAAAAATTGGAGCTCAGGATGCAAAGTTGCCAGGACTTGATGGACCATGAACACAGAGAACAGGGAACCAAAGAAAATTGAACCTACATAACAATTTCTCCTCCAACCATTTCTTGATCTCTAAGCCGTGCATGTGAAGAGCGAGCTGCCAAGAAACCAAACAAAAGCAGCTGCTAAAAGGCTTAAAAGCTAAGCTGAGATGCTGGCACGCTCCTCACTCTGGGTAGACATGACTTGCAGTCCAGGCTGCCAAGGAGGAAGCTGAGACCCTGACGACCAAGACAAGGAAATAAGAGCAGACTCAGGAGAGCAGCCCCTGCCTGATGTGCTGTGGGAGCTCAGATGGCCTGGACTCCTCCTGGGAAGCACAGACTGCCCTCACTGCTCTATCTCCTGCTCCATGCAAATGCAGCCTTTGTGGAGGGAGCTAACCCATGTAAGGTTTGGTATTCAAGCCATGGCTACCAAGCAGGTGGTCTGCAGGGTGAGAGGTGCTGCTGGCAAGGTAGGGCAAGGGGAAGTTAGGGCTGAGCCAGGGAAGGGACTGTGTGCCCTTGGGAGAGTCATGGGGTACTCCTCTTGGGCCAGATGTGGGACCTTATGCAAGGGAGAGCTGGCCTAAGCCATTTTAAGGCCCTGCCTCAAGAAGTTGGAATGGAGGAGAGAATGGACTTCAACCCTGAAGAGTCTCAAGGGGGG
Organism: Graphiurus murinus; assembly: GCA_004027655.1. Lineage (NCBI taxonomy): Eukaryota > Metazoa > Chordata > Mammalia > Rodentia > Gliridae > Graphiurus > Graphiurus murinus. Next base: position 101,496 of record PVLC010002129.1, on the reverse strand, counting down.
GTGGCTGTGGACTAGAGGCTGAGGGAGATGGAACAGCTGGGTATAAAAGCCACTGCCTGCTGTGGAAGACAGTTGGGCAGTTACTCACAAACCCAGACCTACCATTCACTATGATCCAGCAATTGAACTCCTTGGTAGGTACTTGTTATGGATCTAGAATGTTCTCTAAAGTCTAATGCATTCAGAGGTGGGGCTTTTAGACGTGATTGGATCACGAGGGCTCTAATCTCATCAGGAGATTAATCCATGATGGTTGAATGAACTATTGGAGGTGGGACTTAGATGGAGGAAACGGGTCAGTGTGGGTGTGTTCTGAAAGGTTTATTTCCTCTCCAGCTGCTTCTTCTTTGTTGTCATTGCTGCCGCTGCCGCCGCCTCCTCCTCCTCCTCCTCCTCCTCCTCCTCCTCCTCTTTCCCTGCTTCCTGCCTGCCGTGAGTCAAGCAGCTTTCCTCTGCCACACTCTTCCACCATGATGTTCTGCCTCACTGCAGACCCAGAGAAACAGAGCCAATCAACCATGGATTGAGTTCCTGAAACCACGAGCCCAAATAAATCTTTCCTCCTCTAAGTTATTCTTGTCAGATATTTTGGTTACAGTGATGAAAACCTAACACAGCACCCAAAGGCAGTAAAACCTTAAGTTCACAGAAAAAATGGCACATGGGTGTTAATAGCAGCTTAGTTCTTAATTGCTAAAACTTGGAAGCAACTAAGATGTCCTTCAGGAGATGAGTGAATAAACTGTGGTGCATCCAGACAATGACATATTATTCCGTGCTAAGAAGAAATGAACCATCAAGACACAGCAAAATACATGGAAGGATCTTAAATGCATAGTACTAAGAGAAAAAAAGCCACTCTGAAAAGCCTTCTTCATACGTACTACAGGTTTCCAACTATATAATGCTCTAGAAAAAGGCAAAACCATGGGGACAGTAAAAAGCTCAGAGGTTGTCAAGGTGAGAGGTGAGTGAGGGATGGATTGGCAAAGCACAGAATGGTTTTAGGGCAGTGAGATTATTCTATGGGTTACTGCATGGTGGGCACACATCATACTTTTATCAAAACCCAGAGAATTTGCAACACCGAGGGTGAAGTCTATTGTCAGCTCTGGGCTCTGGGCAACAGTGGTGTGCAGGGTAGGTTCATTGATTACAATCGATTACAATGTACTTACTGCTCTGATGGGGGTGTTGGTAGGGTGGGGTGGGCTGTGTATCTGGAGTCCACTGCTTCAGCCACCTTAACTGAAAGTTGTATTCCATTCAATTTTCATGTCAACCTAAAGCTACTCTTTAAAAAAAAAAGTTCTTATGATTAATAAAAAAGGCATTATTCATGCCTTGTGAGTTGCAGTTGGAAAAAAAAAAAAAAAACAACAGAAACAAATAGGAGAATCTCTGCTGAAGTACTCATGAAAATGTCTAAGGGAGAAAAAAGCAACCAAGCACATTTCTGGTACAGAGATGGTCCAGATGCTGTGTGATTCTTTTTTTTTTTTTTTCTATCCCCTCTGCCCTGACTCTGATCCTGGAGGGGCCAAAGACTGCAGTTGTCAATCTATAATGGGAAGAAAATGCTGGAAGAAAGAGGGGGATGGAGAAGGGGCAACACTCAGATTTCCCTCTGCAGGAGGCTGGAGCAGAGCAGGTTTGGAGATTCAGTCAAAGGCTTTGACTGTTGTCAGGGACTGGATATTTTCGTTTCTGAACTGGACTGTGTTTGCAACTTAAAGTGACAGTAGGACCTGAAAGCGAGTTGCAATGTCATGACAAGTGTTTGTCTAAGGGCCTCCAGGTACCTTCCCAAAACAAACATAATTCACCCCTGGAGGAAAGCATTGCTCTGGAAGCTCTGCTGAATCCCCATTGGCTTAAATTCAACTGCATATAAACTAAAAAAAAAAATTATAAGCACTCAAAAACAAACCATTGCTAGTGCAAATCAGCAGAGGTAAACAGATTTGGACCATTAATGACTAGATATTGGATGTCTTACAGAAAATAAAAGGTGAAAAATTTAAAGAATAACAAATGAAATTACAAAACAAGTGAAAGACTATCAACAATGGCTAGAGCGATTTGAAAATTAGCAAATAGGACTTCTGGAAGTAAAATCTGTGTATCTGTATACATCAGTAGAAATTAAAGCTCAATGATGTTTTAACATGTTAAATTAAAAGAGAATTCATGAACTAGAGGGAAATCTCTGAAGTTATTCCCCACATAGAGCAAAGAGAATAGAAAACATATAGAAAAGAGGTATATCGTCATCATAGAAGACAAAATGAAAAGGTCTAACATATGTTCAATCAGAATTCAAATGAGAAAATAAAGAGGATGAGACAAAGAGGAAATATTTGAAGAGAAAGCATCTAAAATTTTCCAGAAGGATTAAAGCTATTCTTTCATGGATAAAAGAAAAACAGGCAGGATAAGTAAAATACATTCTATTGTAGTATCTCATTGATCACTGTAATATAAGGAATAAAAGACAATCTTAAATGAATTCAGAAAGAAAAGAGGTCATCTACAGAAGAAGAAATAAATGATTAATGTCAGAATTCTCATCAGCAACAATGAGGGCCAAGAGACAGAAAAACATAAAATAAGGATCTTAAACATGGCATAAGTAAATAACTATCTAAAATTCTAAGCTGGGAGTGGTGGTCCAGTGCTTGGGAGGCTGAGACCGGAGGATCTGGGTTCTCGGCCAGCCTCAGTTAGTGAGGCTCTCCGAAATTTAGTGAGACACTGTTTCAAAATGAAGAATACAAAATAGGGCTAGTGGAGTGAGTAACTCGGAGGTAGAATGCTCCTGGGTTCCATCCCCAGTATTGAAAAAAAAAAAAAAAATCTAGCCACAATAAAACTTAATCTGAAAATGGACAAAGTAATACTATTGTTTAAAGCAGTAATATTAGTAATGTTTTATTTATTGGGATTTGAAAAACTAGATGAAAAGGACATAACTAGATGTAAATTGGACTGAAGGTGATTGGCATTTATGTTCTTTATATTTCTCAGGAAGAGGGTAGCAATTTGATTAACCTTTGACATTAGGTTTGCATGGTAAAATTTCAAGGGTGATCTCCCTCAGCACAAAAACAGAGTTCGAAATTATCAAAAAGGTAAAACTGATTTAAAAAAAATCTATCCAAAAGCATGAAAGGAGGAAAACAAATAAACAAAACAAAGCAAGCATAGAAAATGTGCAGTAACCAGCAAGTACAAGGTGATATAATTGAAATGGTTGGAAGAAATTCAAATTTTTTAGCAATAATAATAAATATAAAAGGACAAAACATGTGAAAGGCAGTTCTTAATCTGACTGGATAAGAAACAAAGCCCAGCTATTTGCTTTTTAGAAGCAAAAAGAAATTAAGGACATAGGAAGGTTGAAAGTAAAAGGTTAAACCAAAACAAACAAGCATAAAACCCCAAACAAATTTAGGATACCTATATTTAAACGAAACAAGTGATGAAACAATTTATTAACATTATAGAGGGTAATTATGAAATTTTAAAAGACTAATTCACCAGTAATACATACCAATTCTAAATTTATATGCACCTAATAAAATGGATACACAATTTATAAAGCAAAAATTCACAAAAGGCCAAGGAGAAATAGGTAAGTCCTCTCTTGTATTGAGTTGGTTAAGAAAGCATAAACAAGGGTGGAGAAAATTTGAAAGCATAGTTAGCAATTTGATTTAATGGGTATATATTGAGCTTTGAACCTAAAACTTTAAAAAACTAGAAAACACATCATATTCTCAAATACATGTTTTATTTGTACTGTACATGCAGTAGTCCTTAAAACAAGTCTGGAAAAACTTCAAAAAGTTACTATCAGAGGAACATAACATAGATTTATGATGAAAATACTAGTTACTGCAACCTGAGGATGAAACTAAAGAAGTAATTTTAGGACAATCTAAGTGACTATATGGGAAATAAAGAAAGGCTAAAAATTAGTGAATTAAAGAGCCAACTTAAATTCAGGGAAAAATCTAGCAACAACAGAATAACAGAAATGAAAAAAATAAAATGAAGAGAAGAAATGAATGAAACTGTGGACAAAAATCCAGCCAGAGAGCCTAAAATGTCAAAAGTTGGTTCTTTGATAAGCATTAGAAAGATGCTCAAATCTCCAGTGAACTTATTCTATTAAAATGAGAGATGGCACAAGTAAATAATTAGGAATAAAAAAATATGGTTATAGATATAGAAGACATAATTGAAGATATTTCTATGAAAAATTATATGCCAGTAACTAGAAAATTTAAATAAAAAGATAATCCCTAGGAATATCTAACATACCAAAAATAGACCAAGGATTGATTGTGGTGAAAACAATACCGTAACTTTTATCAAAAGGTAAAATTGGTAGCTTAAACTCTTTCTACAAAGAAAACCAAGCCTGGATAATTTTATAGATGGGTTATGTAGATATTTCAAGGATGAGATAATAAAAGTTGTATAGAAATTCTTCTTGAAAATAAAAAAGAGAGAATTTATTTTATGAGATTAATATAATCTGGATTCCAAGAATACCCAAAGATATTATGGGCTCACTTATGAACGTTGGTGCAATATTCTAAGTCAAACATTGGTAAATTAAATCCAGCAATGTATGAAAACATGACCAATGGTAGTAGTGTGAAGAAAACAAAAATATAATTCACCAATAAAAGCACATTAAAAAAAAAAAAAGAAAACAAAACAAAACACCCTTCCTAATGGCTACATTAGCATTCTTGTTACAAGAAACTGGATTTAAAAAAAAAAAATCAACCCGGTGTGGTGGTACACACCTGTAAGTCCAGTGCTTGGGAGGCTGAGATAGAAGGATCACAGGTTCAAGGCTAGCCTCAGCAACTTAGCAAGGCCCTGTTTCAAAAATTAAACAGGCCTGAGGGTGTAGCTCAGAGGAAGAAAATGCTCCTGGGTTCAATCCACAGAACCAAAGAGACAAAAACCAAATTACATGAGGTTAGCAGGAGAAAAGGAATAAAGAGCCAAAATGCTTTGCACTAGAAATAAACAGGGTTGTGGGACTGAGAGCGGAGAAGGAAGTGCAGTACTGGGAAGTTAACAAGATGCTGGGGCAGAGCAGTTATCTGTGCTGTTGTAAGGGAGCCCATCAAAGTGGCTTCCGATTCTACCTGGTTTCTGTAGTTTGCATTGCTGTGATGTAAATCTCTTCACTCTTCCCCAGCTTCCAGGAAAGTCGGCCATGCAGAGTATTGGTGTGAGCATGAGTTTTACTTATTCACTTGTTTTCTGAGTTTTGTTTTTGTGAAAAGGAAGGAAAGCACCATTTCACCATTTTCACATCTGGATTGGTTCGATACACAACTGAAGCAGCATGTAGGGACCACGGCATGGTCCACACTGACCACTAACTCTGTTGGTACCTGGACTTGTCGTCCGGGGGTGCCATGGGAATATGGGGCTTCTGTAGGAAGTTGTCAGTTGTCACCTCTCTGGCAGGGTGCCAGGCTGTTCACAGCCTTGGTCTACTGTTCAAGCCAAAGGAGTGAAAAGATCAGCTCTAACCTGCTCTCCCCAAACCAAACTTGTATCATTTGGAGCAATTGTACGCTTTGCACCCGTTCATCATATAATACTTGTGAAAGTCATCAGAATAAAAATGGAGTCACTTGTGTCAAACCCTAGTCAAAAGAGAAAATAAAACAGAGCCAGGAGGTTGTGAAGGCTCCTCGTGCACACAAGTCTTTGATAAGAACGATTACAAAGACTCTCTGAAAGGCTGGTCTGCACATTTGCCTGTAACAAGGACTTTTGCCAAGGACTTCAGAACTGTAGCTCACTATCTGAGTCACAGGACAGTGAGCTGATGTACGAGACACTTGTCTGATAGGCTGGTGAACTAAGTCCAACTTCAGCCCTACTGAGGCAGGAAAGGAGACATAAGGGAAAACAAGGAAAATGTGACTTTAATATGGAAGCCAGTGACAAGGCCTGTTAGACTCAAAAGTCCTTGAGGAATTTACAAGAGACCCTGAGATCTGTTGACCATTCTTAAGAAGGTGTTTGTTTATCAGACAACAGATCACACAAAAAGAGGGATCTCTGCCCACTACACAAGAGAGCAAACGCCTCAACAGTGTTGGCTGTCCTTGGAGTTTAAAAGGATTAGACAGTGAACGTCAGAACTAAGAATGCCCTAAATCACCTTGTGACTATGGACTGAGGTCATGCTCAGACGCCTCCTGCCCACTCCTCACAAAAGTCCTCTATAAAAGCAGAGTCCTAGCCAGGCATGGTGGTGCACACCTGTAATCCCAGTAATTGGGAGGTTGAGATAGGAGGATTGTAGGTTCGAGGACAGCCTCAGCAAGTAGTGAGATTCTCATCAACCTAGTGAGACCTTGTTTCAAAATTAAAATAAAAATAGCGCTGAGGGTGTAGCTCAGAGGTAGAATGTCCCTGCATTCAACACACACACACACACACACACACACACACACACACACACACACAGAGCAGAGTCCTGACTCCCAGCGGGCTTCTCTCATTCTTGGGGTGGCTTGCATTCTCCCTTGAATGTGTATTCCCTACTTTCCTAAATAAATTTCTGTCTACGCCTCAGATTGGCACATGCTGAAATTCTTTGCTGTCATGTAAGCCAAGGACCTTGTCGATCCTAAGTTGAGGAATTGACCCTTCTTAAGACTATACAGACTGTACCCAAGGTTTTCTTTGTCTCAAAACAGCTCCATATCCTCTTTGTTCTTTTGCCTCCTGGTTCACTTCTGCATTGCAGATGCTTCTGTTCATTCCCAAATAATTCCCAAATAAATTCTATCTTTGGAGAGAATCTCTGTTGTTCTCTAGGTTGCTCTGATAAACTTCTTTGCCTTATTTAAAGGCAATGCCAGATGTGCATGTTCATTTTTTTCCTATTTTTGATTGATATTTTTTAAAAACTCTCTTATCTGGTCATTTCCTAGGTTTTTTTTTTTTTTTTTTTTTGGTGCTGGGGATTGAACCTAGGGGTATTCTACCTCCAAGCTATACCCTCAGGCTATTTTTATGTTTTATTTTGAAACAGAGTCTCCCTAAATTGCTAGGGCTGGCTTTGAGCCAGGATCCTCCCATTTCAGTCTCCCAAGTACTGGGATTGCAGGCATGTACCACCACCCCTGGCTTTTATCTAGCTTTTAATGGGAGTTTGTAGATAGAAAAAAAAAAAAAAAAAAAGAACTACATGAGTTTTAAAACATGTGCTTGCATTCACAAGCAAGTTAGGTATTTTTTAAGATAGAACAAGTGACAATTATATTATTGTTTTTTTGTTATTCAAGGAACATTTTGTTTGTTTGTTTATCTCTACATAAGGACAAAAAATTATCCAGCACGAAGAAGAAAAGACAAAAACTTTGATTTTATTCGAAAAGTGCTTGAGATTATTAACCTACATTGTCTTGAAATTTCCTCTAGTAATTACATCTACCATCCAATTGTTTTCTTAATTATTCTAAAATGAAAAGAAAAAAGCAAACAAACTCATGATTAACTTTTAATTTTTCAATTTTCCTGAAAAGACTTTTCTGTGAAGGATGTGAAATGAAAAATATGCTTCCTATTGCTGGGTGTGGTGGTGCACGATTGTAATCCCAGTACTTGGGAGTCTGAGACAGGAGGTTCCCAGGTTGGTGGCCAGCCTCAGCAATTTAGCAAGGCCCTCTGCAACTTAGTGAGACTCTATTTCAAAGTAAAAAATTAAATAGGGTTGAAGGTGTAGCTCACAGTTAGAATGTCCCTGGTATCAAACCCCAGTATCACACAAAAGTAATAATAATAAAAATAAATAAATGTAAATAAGTAAAATATTCCTACTTCCTAGAAATATATACCCATTTATCTTATAGGAGGACAAAAGTTGAGAGAGAAAAATAAAACTTGGCCAGAGACTCTAAGGGTGGTCTTTGGAAAGTTGGAGAACAGGGCAGATGACCAAAGACTGAAGAAGGGCCAGTGTGGTCTTATTTTTCTTAAAAATTGAGTTAAGGTTGATTTTGTTAACTAACACCAGTGAGTTTATTATTTCTTCTTTTATTTTGTTTTTAAAACAGGTATATTTTGTCATACAATAGCTTTATTTTTCTTCCTCGTACTGGGTATTGAACCCAGGGGCATTCTACCTCTAAGCTAGACCTCCAGCTTTATTTTGTTTTATTTTTTAAATTTTATTTTGAAACAAGGTCCCATAAGTCACTGAGGGCCTCACTAAATTGCTCAGATTGGCCTGAAACCTGAAAGCTTCCTGTCTCAGCCTCCTAAGTACTGGAATTACAGACATGCACCACTACCCCTGTCCATGCAATAGCTTTTTAACCAGCTTGTCATGGTTGTGAATGTGGGGCCTGGGGCTGAGATGCTCATGTTGGAATTTCAGCTCTATCTCTATTGTCGCAGGGTTGCACTTTGGCTTCTCTGTCTTAAAGTGAGGTTAACACTGTCTGCTACCCAGGGCTGTGGAGGGGGTTGGGTGGGGAAACATTTAGCAGTGATTGGCATGTTGTAAGCATCATTCAATTATTAGTGGAGAACATCTAGACATTTCTATTGGGTATTTACGCTGTTGGCCCCATTTTCGGTAAGGATAATTATTGTTCTGACTCATTTACAATAGTCTTTGAAAACATTTCTGGTTATTTTCTTAAGATGGATTCTTACATATGAAAACATTTGGGGAAATGATACAAATAATTTTTAGGCTTTTGATCTTTATTTCCAAAGTGACAAGCACAAATGTTTTTCCTACCCCTCCTAGCAATAAAATAATAGGGATTTCATTGCAAAAAAATGTGATTGTATATCCCAATTTGCTGCTAAAGTGCAAGAATGTGGAAATAATATTTACTGTTGTTTTAATTTGCATTTATTTGATTAAGGCTCTTTACTTGATTAATGTCTCACACCACTTTTTTCTGATCCTAGTCCACTTCTCAGGCAGGCAGCTACCTACTTTTGCTCACTGGTGAATTATAGATCACTAGTTCTTTTGACCATTTATCATTCGAAATAGTTTCCCGAACAGGTTGCTCTGTTCTGAATGTGTTCCAGTTTGTCATTCTCCCTCTTACGATATGGCGCCCAAATCAAGCATAATATCTCTGTGTGGTCAGACCAGCTGTTATGTGTGCCGAAAAATAAGATGGTTCGATTATAATGTGTTTTTCTTTTGAGAATCCATTAGTGTGCAGTTCACTTTGAGTTTCTATTGAATCCTGCAGTGATTGAGAGTGGATTTAGACTGGAGCAGTTTTGACTAAATAAATATTTTTAAAAATTGTGTTTTAAGTGGATTTTTTCCCTCTCTACCTGTTTAATGCTGTTCCAAGACCACATGGTAGAACAATTATTATTGTTTGGGCTCTGGATTCTATAGTCCCATCAATGTAGTACTGCACTGAGTAGAAGAATCTTAGCCGCCATCTTACGCTTTGCATTGTATACAAATGGCGGTTGATGAGTTCTTTCTATGTAGAATAATGGAAGCGCGCATAAGGGAGAACGGAGGCATCTTGATCCAATTCTGAGAGATTCTACACAGCTGAAAAACAACTTTGGAAAGGGAGAGAGAAGACCTAGATCTCATAGTGTTTCTCTCATTGCTTTTCTCATTCACCAAAGAGATATTATTAGTACTGCTGCTTTACGGTCTTTCAAAATGCAGACACTCCGTGGAAATTAGTGTCCTGCACTTTCTTATTTCATTATTTGCAAAACATAAGGAAGAAGGAGGTAGTGGACTTGTGAGATGTTTAGAAAGATAACATTTGCATCTATATGTATGAAACTAACTCACTTATTCCGTACATTCCATTCCATCCACTCTAAGATATCGGGGTTACTATGACTTTAGGAAATGAGCGAGTCTGTAAGCACTGAGAACTAATTATTAAATTTAAGTAAATTTGCTAATATGTTTTTCTCCCCTTGCTTCACTGCATATTTTCCTAGCTGACACTGATCTTTGAAATTCTTTGTTATGGACAAAATGTCTTACCCATAAAATTCGACTGTTTTATTCAGCAACTGCAAATGTCATTTCACTTGTAGAATTTGGTCTTTGAGACATCAGTTTTCCCTCTTTGGCCATGGAATCCAAGAAAGCATAATGGCTCCTACATCATTAAAGTGGCTTATTTTGATTTTGCAAATTCATACATTCAAAATGTGCTATTATATGAAATACTACAGAAAAGGGTGGTAAAACAAGAGTAAAATAAATCTAATGTAATTGCCACAGCCCTTGAGAGCTACCTTCTCTAGGGAGGAGCTTCTGTAATGCACTGCGCCTTTCTTAGGCAGATCTGCTTGGATATGCATGTCCTGGTGTTGGGTTGGCCAGAATATTCTTTTAAAAGGAGCTAGCTTCCCTGCTGAAGAGGTATGTTAATTTTTCATGGACTTACACTGTTATGAGGAGCATGAAAAGGATGAGAGAGCTTCAGGAAAATAGTGTTGAAATAAAATAAAAGAAGCCTTTCTCTGGTTCCAGACATAAAATGGAGACTGTTGTTGAACTTTTGCTTGTTAGCAGAGACAGAAGTTAAATATGGAACCATTTAATGCAATTAACGCTTTGGTGTGAATTTCCTGGGAAAGGAAGGAAGAGTGTGCCAATTCTAGCCCATTTAGAATCAGACCAGAAACTATTTGGAGACTGTAAAGATAACATTTCCATTCTGGCAGGTGAGTCTGCCTGATAGAGTTGCTTGATCAGGACGCTGCCTGCCAAGACTCAGGTAAGTCATTGGCCACAGGGGTCTGTGCTTCTCCACCTGTTAATGGGAAATCTTATAAATTTTCTTATATTACAAAACTACCTGTATCTATATTAAATGTTGCAATACCTAAGGTAATATTTTTCACATTAAATTTGGATTTGAGCTGCTGTTTCCTTTTCTTTTCTTTTTTTGGTACTGGGGATTGAACCCAGGGGTATTCTACCTCCAAGCTACATCCCCATCCCTGTTCTATTTTTAGTTTAAAACAGGGTCTCTCTAGGTTGATGAGAGTCTCACTACTTGCTGAAGCTATCTTCAAACCTGTGATCTCAGTTTCCCACGTACTAGGATTATAAGCGTGCTCCACCATGCCTGGCTTGAGCTGCTATTTTCAATAGAAACTATTCTAATGTTCACTTCTGTTTTCTTACTGTCTCTTGATCTTTAACAATAAAACTGTGATTTTTTTTTCTGTTTCTTGATAGTTCCAGACATAAAGCCTGTCTTTTGGCCTGCAAAACTACTCAGTCTGTCAAGTATTATTTAATGCCAATTGTCTACTACTTAATCTGTAAGTTTATAAAAGCAAAAGCCACGTTGGTTCTTTTTGCCATCTGATTTCACGTTCTTATTTTTTGTACCTCAGGTGCACATCGTTGAATTTATCATACCCCTCCATTGATGGTAAGTGATCATGGCTGGTCACTGTATTGTGGTAAAAAATGTTCAAGACCAGCGGTACCCATGTCCTGGTGCAATGCTCTTGCCTAGAGCGTGGGCTGGGCCTAGTGATTTGCTCCTAGTAAATAAAATGTGGCACATGTGAGACTATGGTTTCCATCTTGCACTCTGCTACTCAAGCACTCACTCCAAGAGAATCAAGCTGCCCTACTCTGAGCTGCCCTCCAGAAGGCTCTAGAGGAGCTGAGGGAGGCATCCGCCCAACAGAGAGTGAAGAACTGAGGCCCTTGGATGACAGTCCACAGAGAACCAAATTCTGCTAAACCCCATGTGGCTGAGCTTGAAAGTGGATCTTCCCTCCAGTTTTGCCTTTGGAGGAGATGGCAGTCGGCAGTCGCACCGTTAACTGGGGTCATGGGAGAGGATGTGAGTCAGTAGCGCCCAGTGAAGTCATGCCTGCATTCTTAACCCTTACAAGCTTTGAGACAATTCATGCTTATTGTTTTAAAGCTATTATATTTTGAGAGTAATTTATTATGGAGCAGTAACTAATACAAGTACTCGGATTTTTAGTTAGTTATTTTATTTCTTCATTCCCCATCTCAACTTATTTTTTTTCTCCCATTTACACATACACTGTGATGACTTTAATATTTTTCTTGAATATGTATGAATTGTTGAAAAACTTATAATGGCATTTGCATATCATGTGCTTGCATTCTTTACTTACATAAGTGACACCGTGTTATATGCCGCATTCCATTTTTTTTTACTTTTATTACTTCATTCTATGTTTCTGAAATCTATTGAGATGTCTTATATAAACATAGTTCACTACTTCTGATTGTTGCTTAATATTTCATTGCAGGCATTTTGCTTCCCTGTGTTCTAAGTGGTGGACACCTAGGTGGCTTCCAGGTACTGCTATCACAAAATAATATTGTGATAGATGCTGTCACACCTGTCCTTTTATATTTGTGTCTGTTCATACCTAGGAGGTGAGATTAGCATGTTAATTCATGGATAATTAAAAGTGTTTTCAACATCCCACTTAAAAGTGGCTTAAACAGCAGGAACCTGAATTGTCTGATGTAACAAGTGTTCTAGAGAACACATTAGCAGTTCAGCATGGGATCAGGGAACCAGATGTGTTCCATCTTGCTGTTCTATCATCCTCTGTGTGTCAATATTATTTTCCTCAATGGCCACAGGTAGTTGCAGAAGCTCTGGTAATCACATTCGGATGTAATCATGACCACTGTAGAAAAGGGTTAGAGCTTCCCACATATCTCTTATTACAGAGGAAAGTTTTTTCCCAGACCTTTTTTGATGGATTTCCACTCAGGTCCCACTGAGGAGCATCTTACCTATGCTATGATACAGACTGAGACCGAAGATGTCTGAAACTTTTGATCACTCCTCCACCCCCAAGTGAGAGAGATTCTTTGCCAACAAGGACAGCAGCAGCGGACGCTGTGTGTTCCTTTCTACTATGTAGTATATATACTATTGTGTATACATAATATAGATACTGATTGAATGCTCTATCAGTGTATCAGTCAGCTGCTGCTAAAATAATGCTATGAAACAAACTGTGCTGGGATAAATGACTTAAAACACAATAATTTATCATCAGTCATATGTCTATGGGTCAGCTAGAGGTTCAGCTAGGTTTGGCTCTAGGTCAAGTTCAGGTTGGGTCAGCTCTGCTCCATGTGTCTTTGGTCCTCCTTGGACTCAAGGTGGACTTAGCTAGGGCATATTGTTCTCACTGCAAAGGCAGAAGCACAAAAGATCAAACCCAACCAAGCAGCCACATTTCAAGCCTCTGCTCGTCACTACTGTTAACATCCTATTGGCTCAAGTGAGTCACATGACCAAGCCCTGTGAAGAGAGGAAGGACACTCCTCAAGGAGGTGGCAGAGATGTAGTGAATATATTTGAACAATGATTTCATACACTATACCCAGTATTCCCTCACATAGCAGTGAGAGAGGGTCTTGTATATCAATGTTTTTATTAACACTTTGTATTTACCAGTGTTCACATCTTTGCCAACCAAATAGTTATTTTCATTTACCTATCTCTGATTATTGGGGGATGATGTTGAGTATTTTTCCTTGCTCAGTACCTTTCTCTTAATTGCTTTTTCATATTCACTGAACACTTTAAAAATTGAGTTCCAGCCAGGCGTGGTGGCACACGCTTGTAATCCCAGTACTTGGGAGGCTGAGACTGGAGGATCCAGGTTCTCGGCCTGCCTCAGCTACTTAGTGAGGCCCTCCACAACTTAGTGAGACCATGTTCAAAATAAAGAATAAAAAATAGGACTGGAGGTGAAGCTTGGAAGTAGAATGTCCCTGAGTTCAATCCCCAGTATCACAAAAAAAAAAAGAAAAAAAAATTGAGTTCCCTATTGTGTAATGCTAATACTAACCCCAACTTATTATCTTTATTATTTTGGTATTGGGGATCGAAACCAGGAGCACTCTACCTCTGAGCTACAGCCCTTTTTATTTTTAATTTTGAAACAAGGTCTCACTAAATTGATGAGGCTGGCCTTGAACCTGCGATTCTCCTGTCTCAGCCTTCCAAGTACTGGGATTACAGGCATGCACCACTGTGCTCAGCCTCAATTCAGATGTTGCATATCTCTTCTTCCATTCTGTTACAGACGTTTTAACTTTGTAGTGTTCTGCACTGAATAGAAATCTTCAGTTTTGTTGTACTGAATCTTGTTTTTTGGAGTGTTACCTAAGAACTCCTTCCATACATCCTCATGTCACAATACTTAACATATGTATTAATATTAATACTTAACATATTTCATAGTTTTACATATCTGGAGTTTTAATCAATTTATATTTGTATTTTTATGTGTGATGAAGTAGACATTTTTCTTTATATTGTGAAGTTTTTCTAACATCAGCTACTAAATTTTTTTTTTATCCTTTCCTTTCTCATTTAACAATGCCATTTCTGCCATAAAACAAATTCTCACATTGACTTGAGTTTGTTTCTGGGCTCCCTATTCCCATTGATCTCTTTGTCTTTTCCAATGCCAAGACCACCTTTCTTTTTACTTTTTAATTACTTCATCTTTGTACTATCTTAATGTCTGGTTAGGCTAATATTCTTCTTTTGTTCTTCCAGATAGGTTTTTGAATGAATTTGTCAATTTTATAGAAAATATTACTGGAATTCTGATTGGAATTGCATTCAATTTATAAATTGACTTGGGGAGAACTTTTGTTAAAAGTACATGAACACTTGAGTCATTTTTGAAATCAACATATTGGAATAAATTTCTCTGGGATGAATTAGAAACTCTTTCTGATTGCCTGAAATAATTCTGGGCTCTCTCAACTTATTTGATTGGCATTATCACAATAGATGCAAACCACACAACAGGAAAGGTATGCACATATATTTTGAAATTCAGTGAATTATAGGAAGCAGTAATTCCTTACCATAGTGCCCACCCTCTTTTTTACAGCTCCTGATTATGAGTTCGGGGGCTTTTCCTACTTAATAGTTTGTGTAGTTCTTTAAGGGATAATACCACTTCTAGCTTTGTATTTAGCATTTCATTTTCATGACACTATTTATATCTCTTTATATTTGCCCTGTGTTGCATTTATTCTGGCCAGGTTACCTAATTATCACACCATGTTAATGAGACCAAGCTCATTAGAATGATCTCTTTTGGAGTCTTTTAGTTTTCTCCTCACCTTGGCTAGCCATCTTGCAAATGTATGCTTTTGATAGGGGAAACCTAGAGGTGAGCTGGAAAAAGTTCAAACCCTTTGACACTCTTAGAAAATACCTGAAAAGCCATGTGCTTACTAATGGCCTAATTTTCATATACAAAGGACAAGACCTGATTGTTATTTGCAGCTCATTTAGGGTAGTTAATGAGGAGTAACCTAATGAAGAAACTGGAAAAGATAGCACAAGGGTGGTCTCAAATTGGCTTAAGCATCTTTGTCTAGTGAAAGTCTATTCATCTTTTTTTTTTATCCTGCCCAAAGGGACACCAAAGGGGTGAGTCATTTGAATATTTAGCAACATATTAACTCTAGTTCAGATTCTGCATTGTAGGTTTAAAATAAGCCACTGTTTAATGAGTGCATTTCAAACATATAATTCACTGAGAGGATAAACATGCCTATTCAATGTGCTATTTAAGAAAAGAATGTATTAAATGAGCTCCGAATTGTTAAACAGCTCTATAAATGTTCAGCAATTTTATACTGTTCCCTTGCTTTGTCTGAAAATCTCCCTTTTCTTTCCAACCTTGGTTGGGTTCTTTTTAAAGTCACTCTCCTCTAAAGCATGTAATTTTAAGTAACAAGACAGCGAGGTGACATATTGCAGTATTGGAATTGTTGAGTCAGGCCTTCTTCATAATCTCACAACTGTTAAAATCCCCACATTGGAAAATATGACTAATTCTCTCTAATTCTCAAAACTCTTCTCCAGAGAAAAATCACATTTTGTGCTACTCGAGTGTCATAAAAACAGCTCCCTCATGACTCCCAACTTAGCCTGGCGTGTGGCTAGCCTAAGAGCAGGTTGGGCTCCTAAGCAATTGTGGGCTGCATTCAAAGTTCTTCTTATAATTATGCCTGCTAGCTGAGCAAGATGGAAACCACTATTTAGACTCCAGTTTGACTTTTAACCAAAGAAATGCTTCAGTGCTTTTAAAAGTGCGTTTCAAATTCCTCATCAGTGCTGTCTACATTCCTCTTTCTTACAACAACCTTAAATTTTCAGGTAACGTAACGATGTATTCCCCCAGTTGCTGAGAGTTTATGAAGATTTCTAAGATCTTTGGATACCTGTGTGGCCACTATATTTTCTTTGGCAAAATACCAAGAGCCATTGACTCAACTGAAATTACTGTTATGCTTGCCCATGAGTGTTGTCTAGTGTAATCCTCACAATCATCCAAGTAGTAGGTCCTGTCACTGGAGGAGATCTGAGGAGTTCCCTGAGACAGGAACCTCACTCAACTCAGGATGAGTGGGGTTCTTCGCAG
This sequence comes from Graphiurus murinus, assembly GCA_004027655.1. Lineage (NCBI taxonomy): Eukaryota > Metazoa > Chordata > Mammalia > Rodentia > Gliridae > Graphiurus > Graphiurus murinus. The sequence continues at coordinate 85,002 of PVLC010002129.1, read as the reverse complement.
AAATAAATTTAAGGGTGTGTCAATTAGAGGCACAGAGACTTATTTAGGAAAGCAGGGAATACATCTTGAAGGGAGAGATGCTTTGAGGACTCTCAGGCTCCTCTTTGAAAGGAGACTTAATGTGGGGCAGGCCTGGGGACGTGCATAGAGATGACATCAGTCTGATGATCTCATGACAGTTTATGGTGGTCAGGTTGTTCTCACGCTGGCGTGGTCCCCATTAACTGACCTGCAGATGACACTGGAAAGTACACCAGATTAGTTTTTAAAAATATTCTCTCTCTCTTTGCTTCATCTGTTCATTATGTGGGCTCATTAACAGTGCATACGGAAATTTTCGTTAAGTGGGTGAATTGATAGTAACACTAAGATCTAAAAACTTCCCCCAAATTTGGGAGTAACAGGTCTGGGAGAAGACCTAATGTGAGGAATGACAGGCCTGGAAGGGTATTTGGAACTTTAGATTAAAATTATACTTCCTTGTCCTTCCTTCTGTCTCCTTTCTACCTGTCTTATTTCTCCCATACAACCTCTATGAAAGACACATTCACTTAACGATGGGGGATACGTTCTCGGAAACGCGCCATTAGGTGATTTCTTGTGTAAATGTCAGAGTCAATGTCAATGTCACTTACACAAACCCAGATGGTCTAGGTCAGTCACTCCATGTGGCTTCTTGGTGGAATCAGAAGATGGGAAACACAAGCTGTGTGAGGCTTCTGCCGGCAACACACAGCAGACTGTTTTAAAGTCAACTTTTTTTTTTTTATGAATAGAAAGAGTACACTAAAAAATAAATTGACAAGTGTGGTAGGGCAAGTACATAAACCAGCAGCACAATCATTTACTAGTGTTATCAAATATTACGCACTGTACATCACTATACACGCTATATTTTTGTGTGGCGGGCAGTGCAGAAGGGTTATTGATATCGGCATCACCACAAACGTGGGAGGAACACATTGCACCTGTCACAACAGCTAGGATGTCACCAGGCGACATGAATTGTTCAGAGCCATTACACTCTTAAGGGATTGCGTTGTATATGTGGCCCATCAGTGACCAAAATGCTACGTGATGCACGCCTGCATTATAGGTATGCATCGTAGGTAAGGAATCTGGGGTGCAGGGCAGTTAACCACACCCTGTAACTGGGGGAACTGAGTCTCTCTAATTTCAGTCTTTGCTGCCTGTAGCAGGTGAAGTCTGTGCCCTGCACGGATCGTCTCCACTTTCCCTCATGCCATTTGTGTGTTTCTGTTGGCTTCGAGGTGCTTCCCTTTTCCACAGCCTCAGGGCACCGGACCCTTCCTGGTCTGCTCCATCTGTCAGCAAGAAGTGCCAGGGAATTCATAGCCCCTCGGGGAAGACTTGCCTGGTGGCCCTGACTGCAGAGTCTGAAAGCCTGGGCTCTTCACCTTGCAGAACACGCACATTGCTGGGCTCCCCGCAGGGCCAGGCTGAACCTCCCTCTGCCAGACCTTGCTTCCGGGGGCCTCCTGCATGGCCTCTCCCCTTTCTGGTCCTGCTCCCCACTATCTCTACGGCTTTTTCTAGGGGTAGGATTTTTTTTTCCAAAAAGTCATTTGCACATAAATCCTCATCTTAAGATTGCCATCTGGGGAGCCCAACAAACATGCTCCTCTTTCCTGAGGAGTTACTGGACAGAAATTTTCTTGGAGGAGCATGATAGAGAGATTTAGATTAATGCCTTCAAACTTAAATGCAAGAAGTGTGTGTCTGGAAGATTTAAAAGAAAACTAGCCAGGCATGGTGATACCTACCTGTAATCCCAGTGCTTGGGAGACTGAAACAGAAGGGTCTCAGGTTCAAGGTCAGCCTCAGCAACTTACTGAGACCCTGTTTCAACATAAAAAATAAAATAAGGCTGAGGGTATAGCTCAGAAGTATAACACCCCTAGGTTCAATCCCCAGTACTGAAAAAAAACCCTAAAATCTAATTATTTAGATGCCCCCTGCACCCAGAACCCAACACCAGCTTGCTTGGGGTTACCGGGACACTTTGTTTAACCTTCTATTTACTCATATCAGGGTACAGTCAATGTACCATGTGAGTCTCACTTGAATTATTCAGTGAAGAGAAGACAGATATTTGTATTCTTAGGGTGTCCTTTTTCTTTGATCCTGTCAATTTATCCTTAATACTGTGTCCCCCAAACCACGCTCCGTCCTTCCGGGTCTTCTCAGACATGGAGAGTCTATCTGCCTTTCAAAGCTGGATGAAGCCTATTGTCAGATGGAATTTTCCCTGTGAGAAATGTGCTTCATCCTGAGACAAGAAGTCACTAGGACTAGATATCGGAAAGAATGGGCTTGGCTTTTGACAACCTGGGGACTTGAAGGTTGGGGGAGAAGCAAGCAGGTCTTGGGGAATGTGTGTGTGTGTGTGTGTGTGTGTGTGTGTGTGTGTGTGTGTGTGTGTGTGTGTTTTAAAGGAACTATGTGTTGTGTGAGTGAAGATTTCTATCTAACCCTGTGAGCCCAAGTCTGTAGGACATGAAGGGGAGAGAGGGAGGAACGGAGAGAGAGAGCGCCAGAGACCTTCCCAGGCCCACACTGGTGAGCAGTGGTACCTGATGGCATGTGATGGTGGCAGCGCTTTCTCAGTGACTGGGAGGGCACAGGTCTGGTGGTGGCATGCACTCCCACAGTGTTCATCACAGACCCCCGCCCTGGCGTAAGCTGACACAGTGAGACCTGGAACCCCCTGCTGCGGCCGCAGCAATGACTCAATGACTGCCCCACAGAACACAATTCTTCCTGGACACTGCAGTGGGTCCCAGGGATTCTAGTTAAAGTCATGGTTTTGGAGTCAGACCAGGGTAGGGTTTCTCGTTCTGCTAGTATTGCGGAGGTCTCTGCCTTTTTAATCTCTTTGCTTAGAAAGTGGCCGGAGAGGTGGAACCCCACTCTCAAACCTTTGGGTTCTTCTCTGAGGACACTGGAGGTTTCTTTTGATCCTGAACTTGGGGACCAGCCTCACTAGTAGCGGTTCTAGACTTCCATCAGAAGTAAATTCTCAATGTGTGCATGTATGCCTTTACCAGCTTGTACCTAACAAAGATGTATGATTACAATGCACCAATTAAAAAAAAAGAAAGAAAAAGAAAATACCATTTACAATTAAATTAAAAAAAAAAAAGAAGTAAACTCTCAGCAGCTACACATTTTCTGATCAGTGGTCCCAAGACGCCTCCTCTCCCTGCGGAGGCCTGGGTCCTGTGCTCTGAAGTCTTCCTGGTCCCCAGCCTTTGCAGAAGCTCGTGTCCTTTCTTGGGTCAGCTGGAGTCTATGCTTGACGTGGGCAGCGTGCCCTGGCCTGGGGGGTCCTGAGGCAGATCTCAAGTGACACACCCTCTGTGACCCAGCAGGGACAGGAAAAGAGCAGAAAAACCATCTTTATGGCTGTTTCTGCACTGTTTGAGGCTGCTCCTGAGAAAGCAGGGAGTTAAAGCTCTTTCCCTTGTTTTAAGAATTGTGTTAACATATTGGAAACATTTTACAAGACGTAAAGTATTTCTTATAGACATGGGAGGCATTACCATGTCTTAATATCTGCAGCTCAGACTCAAAAGCCTCTACTCTGTCTAAATTTTAGGAGGCTGCACTTTAAGAACCATTATCCTAAGAGTATCCAGAAACACTTTGGAATGGGAATTTATGCCAGGAAACATGAGAGGAGAGAACCTTCCAGAATGCAAACTGGAGAGCCTCCTGAGGACGGAAGTCATTGAACACCACACATTCTTACTACTGGTGCCTATGTTATAAGGAAACTTGGCCAGGGAGCTGGAGAAAGAACCGGCAGGAAGGAGTATGTGTGTGTGTGTGTGTGTGTGTGTGTGTGTGTATGTATGTATGTGTGTCCCTGTGTTCATCTATGTGTGGTGTGTGTAATCTCTCCGTGGGTGTGTACTCACATGTGTGTGGTGTGTCTGTGCATGTGTGTATGCATGTTCACATGTGTGTGTAGTAGGCATCTTTGTGTGTTCACATGTGTGTGGTGTGAGTCTGCATTCATGTGTTTTATGCATGTTGACGTGTGTGGTATGTGGAAGTCTTTGTGTATGGGTGTGCATTCATATGTGTGTGGTGTGTCACTGCATGCATATGCGTGTGAGTGTCATGTGTGCGTGTGCACACTCGCATGTGCACATGCATGTGGGTGCAGCAGGGAGGAGGAGGAATTTCGCTGTGCTGAGCATTTATTATTTTATTCTCCTCCTCCTACCAACCCATGAGGTAGGCATTGCTATTTCCCTTATACTTTTTGGCACGCTTCTTAAAAATTGTGGTAAACATACAGTTTATCGCCTTCACTATTTTTAGGCGTGCAGCTCAGTGGTGTTATCTGTGTTCACACTGTTGTGCAGCAGATCTCCAGACTTTCTCCACCTTGCAAACTAGAAACTCTGTGCCCCCCGAACCGCAACTCCCGTTTCCCTGCCCCTGCCCTCGGCATCTGCCATTCTCCTTGCTCTGTGGGCTTGTCTGCTCTAGGAATCGTGTATGCGTGGAATCATGCAACACTTATCTTTTTGTGACTGGCCTACTCCCCTGAGCAGAAGGTCCTCAAGGCTCATCTATGTTGTAGCTTGCGTCAGAATTTCCTTCCTTTTTTCAGGTTTAATAATACACCAATGTGTATCAAATTCCCTTTTTTGTGTGTGAAGAAACCGAGAGTGAGGCCCATTTTCCTCTTTCAGAAGGGTGACCAGAAGCGGCCAGCTCCACAGCCTGTCTGCTCTCTGCCAGGCGCACCCGCTCCTCAGAAGGCACACTGAGCACGTGGCTGGGGGGCCTTCACGTCCCCCGGGATCTCCCCTGCTTCCTGTCACTCCACCCTACCTTCTGACTGAAGGAAATCATTGGTATGAATAACAAACCCAGGGGTGAACTTCTCAGAGACTTGTGATCTACTCTGGTGCGTGTCCATTGGAGGAATAAGCGCTTAGTGGGCTGCTTTCATCAAGGGGCGCCTGTACCCTCACATCAGTCACGGTTTCTCCCCAGTCTATATTTGGAGGAGGCAGAGGCTGGGGAGGGCGGCACAGCAAGGGTCAGATGCACGTGTGGGGAGGGCTAAAGAAAAAGAAAAAAGTAGCAGCTTGCCCTCAGGACATGGCTCAGGACCCTGCGGAGAGATGTCCATGGTATACATCGCAAGTGGAAAAGTGGAAAGCCTCTAGCTGTCAAGTGTTGCGTGTCGTGATTCCACCTCAGAAAACAAAGCAGCAACACATATGCGTGCCAATCTGTGTGGGTGTGGATCCCCATGCACGGAGGGTGTGATCACTGCATGTCCAGCACTGAGGGGCTCTCTGAAATAAGTGGTGGGCCAGGTGTGGTGGTGCACTCCTGTAATCCTGGTATTCGGGAGGCCGAGACAGAAAAATTACAGGTTTGAGGCCACCCTCAGCAACTTAGCGAGACCTTGTTTCAAAATAAAACATAAAAGGGCTGGGGGGCGTGGCTCAGAAGTAGAATGCCCCTGGCTTCAATCCCCAGTACCAGTAAAATCAAAATGTGGTGGATGTAGGAACGAACCACCGCACAAACTCTGGTCTGTTCATGGAGAAACTTCCAGAGCTGCATTTTCAAGAGGCTTATGAACCCCTTGGGATTGACTATGTATCTTATTAGTAAATAAACTCAAAATCTTTACTGTAATCCACCTACTATAGCTCTTCCCACCAGTCTCTTTAATTTCTTCTTTGGCCATTCTTTTCCTTTTGTTAATGTTCAACCAGATTGGTCTTCTTTTAAGTCCTTTCATAGACCATGGTTTTTCCTACCCCAGGTCCTTGGCACATGCTATTTTTTCTGCCTGGAATGTTTTCACCCCACTCTGTCTGGCTCATTCTCATAACTTCGGTCTTAGCTTTCTTGTTACTATTTTTTTTTTTTTTTGGTACTGGGAATTGAGCCCAGAGATATTCTACACCCTTAGACCCATTTTATTTTTTATTTGGAAACAATATTGCCAAGTTGCTGGGGGTCTTGTTAAGTTGCTGAGACCTAGCACTGGGCAGAGGAAAATAATGTGGCCCCTGGAAACTTGGCAGGGGGTAGGAAAAAACTATACGCCCCAAAGAGACCACTTTCGGAGGCCAAGAGTTAGACATTAAGACATGGAAGGTCACCTAAAAGTCCTGGCACTTTGCGCAGACACTGCTGCCTTGTTTCGTCATATGCAGCAGAAAGAGGCGATGTGTTGGGTGTGGGGCGCGTTGGCTGCAGCAGTGTGAAGAACCCAACGGTTGGAGCCTGTGGCAGTCAGAGACCACGGAAGCAGTGGCGGGGCTGGGGGACCGGACTCCAGGACACAGGACATGAATAGTGCAGCCAGCACATGGTGACATTTACCAGGACTTTCTGAGAAGGTGGCCCTGCCTGCGGTCCCAGCCCTTTTGCGCTTAAAGGCTGAAACTGTGCTCTGTTCCCAAAGCGAGAAAGCTCATGTGAGGCTGGAAGGTTTGAAGTGGTGGCTAACAACACAAATGTTAAAAACCCCAAAAGCTAGGCACAGAGGGAGGCTTGAGCTCTGCCATCTCTTTATTATCTGGGCTCCTGGTGTTTCTCACGGCGCTGGGGAGAAAAGTTGCAAACAGCTCTTTTGCACCCAGCAAGGTATAAAAAGCATAATCAGAGAAGAGAGGTGGGATGCAAGCCCCAGAGACCCGCCCCACGGTGTTGCTCCTCCTGGTTCCCACAGCCGCTCACCTGCCCCTTCTCTTAGCTTTTGAACCTTCCCCTTTGTGAAATGTACAAGATTCGTAGTTCCAATTTGAAGATGAAGAAACAAACTCAAAGGTGTTAAAAGCTAAGAGAAGATCTTCCTGCTCACTGCCAAAATTACTCATTCTGTATTTCCTTAGATTTTTGAGAGCATAGGACCATGAGTTAGAAAAGCTGAGGCATGAGGCATTCATTCAGGTGCGGGCCTACAAGTTGGCTGTCAGTTGGTGGGTTTTGATGCGTGGTGTTGCTGCTGGAGGAAGAGACGTGTTCCTGAGCTGGTCTCCCTATAATGCAGAGGCTTTTCTGTCCCCTGGGAATGGTTTGCCCTGGCCTTTCAGGCTCTGGAGAAGGTGTGGAGGAGAGGGAGGAGCCTTCCCCTGTCCAGCGTTGCTGGGGGATTGTAAGCTTCCACCGGGGTGCTATGTGTTCTCCAAAGCAATGCAGGGAGCACTCGTGGTCTGTCCAAACCTCAAAAAGGAGGGGACTCAGGTTTAGAAAGGCTGCCCCCTGGGAAAATGGAGTTCGATCTTGCATGACACAAGTGTGGCATCCTAGCATCCTCTCAAGCTGCGAAGTTTCTCAGCCAGTTTTGATCCAAAGTTCTTCTGCCAAAGATACCAATCTTATGTGAGACTTGTATGTGATCCGATCTTACCAATAAATATCATGGCGAAAACAAATGACAATTTTAGAAAGTGCTTTTTTGTTTCCCAGTCAGCAAGCCCTCACCCCCATTCTTGCAGGCTTTGCCAAGAAAACTCCCTTCTTCTGCCACTGTTGAAGATCCCTTGGTATTTTTTATGGAGGATAGGTGGAAGGCCTTCCGGCAGCCACTTGTAAAAAAGGGTTTTTTAAAAAGGTTGTCTCAGCTGGGCGTGGTGGCGCACACTTGTAATCCCAGCATTTGGGAGGCTGAGACCAGTGGATCTGGGTTCACGACCAGCCTCAGCTACCTAGTGAGGCCTTCCACAACTTAGTGAGACCCTGTTTCAAAATAAAGAATAAAAAATAGGGCTGGGGGTATAGCTCGGAGGTAGAATGCCCCTGAGTTCAATCCCCAGTCCTGCAAATAAATAAATAAATAAAATATAAAGGTTGTCTCAGAAATATTTGGTGAGATTGTTAGAGATAGTATTCTTGGGCTCTACTTCCTGGGGTTTTCAGTAAGTTGATCTGGTTGGAATGAGGAATCTGTAATTAAAGAGGTCTCTGAGGTGATTCACCCACATTTGAGAGCCTGTGCCCCAGGTAAGGTAAAGAAGTAGGAAGAATCATTGGCTTCACATCCAGAGCCCCTTGATCTCCCCTACCTCCTGAACAAAGACTGCAAAAGATATCCCCTGGAGCCAGTGGTCTTCCTGCACCCAGTTAAGTCCTTATTAGTAGAATGAAATGCGGCACTTAAAAAAATAAAAGGTCCATCTGGAGAAACCCATTCAATTACCATGCATGTGTGTTTGCATAGCTCGTCACTCCTTTTCCTGAGCAGGTTTTGGAGCTGTCGTCAGAGGCAGAAGAGCTGTCAGCCAAATGGAAACTGGGTCGTAAGGTATGTGAGACACGATTCCTTTCCTGGGGCAACTCTGAGCTCAGATCTCCAGGAAGGGAGAAATCCATCAGTGACCACTGGCCTGGGCAGAGCTTGCTAACCTGCTAGGAGGCCTCATCCTGCACTGGACGGGCTGTCTGCCATCTCAGCATCTCTCTGCCGCTAGGTCCTGCAATCCCCAGACCAACAAATAAACACACTGGTTAGAAATGGGCTCTTATGGCCAAAGTCACATCCTCAGGCCACTTCTTTTCTCTTGCTATCTTGTGGTCAGGAAGTTCCTGTTCTTACTTGAATATGATGTAGCCAGAATTCTGACCCTAACCTCTCTCCAGAGCCCCATATCTGAATATCTATCTCCTTGTTCGCTGGACACCTCTCAAATGAGAATGCATTATCTGCCTCAAACAGCTCTTTGTTCTGAATTTCCTGTTTCTACCACCCTTTCTTCCCTGGCTCCTTTCCTTTCCAACTCTCCTCTAACCACCCCCACATTTAATCACTGGCTGCCAAGAATACTGTCAATTATCCTGCCTCTTTGGTTAAATCTGACAGAGTTTAGGGGAAAATTTAATGAACTGTTTCCGGAATTGCACACGAAGCCACAGGTATACACATGTAACCCATGCACCAATACACACTGTCATGCCATCTTTCAAACCCGCATTCTCCTTGGATTGCTGTTTGAAAACTTCAGGATGAGGTGGCAGAGACACAGCCATGATTTGAGTGAGTTGGCACAGCAGACGAGAACATGCAAGACAGATAACGGGGTGGCGGAAGGGGGGCGGTGGAGTGAACATTTCTAGATTTAATCTTGGTCTTGTTGCCTTAACAACTTGATGTAGATTTCAAAGAGATGGTCCTTTCTCTTAATAATTCTTTTGGAAGCCAGAATCATCAGAACAATGCCACTGAAAATAGCCAACCCTCTGCCAAATGGCTTTTGTTGCTGATTTTTTTTTTCCCCTCAAGAAAGGCCTATAGAACTGTGGCACCAAGACCCAGTGATGGGCTGGGTATGGTGGCACATACCTGTACTCCCAGCACATGAGAGGCTGAGACAGGAGGATTGCAGGTTGAAGGTCAGCCTCAGTAATTTAGCAAGACCATCAGCAAGTTTGCAAGATCCTGTTTCAAAAATAAAATAAAATGGAGCTAGGAATAAAGCTCCTAGGTTCAATCCCCAGTACAAAAACAAACAAACAAGCAAAACAACCCTAAACTAAAACCAAACAAACAAGCAAAACAAAACTCAAAACTCTCAGTCTGTCCCTTAGTAGTTTTTCACAATGAGACAAAGTCTTAGAAATATATGTTGATATGTTGTGCTTAAACACAAGGTTAACAATATGCAAGCTATCTTTTTTCTTCAAAGTTGTTTTTGTTTGTTTTTCAACCACCAAGCCATGGGCTAATGTATATTTTTACTGTCCTTTATCTGTTCATTGGAAACAGGGTCTCTCTAAGTTGCTGAGTGTCTTAGTCAACATTCTCACTGCTATAACCCAACAACTAACCACACAGCTTAGAAAAAGGAAGATTCATTTGCTCACGGTTTTCCCTGGAGATTTTAGGGTTCAGTCCATGTGAGGCTGGGGATCATGCATCTCAGGACATGATGGTGAGAAGAGAGAGAACCATCATGGAGGCAGGAAGCAAGAGAGAGAGAGCAAGGGGAGGAGGAACCATATAGAATCCTCAAGCCGCAGCCCCAGGGACCCACCTTCCCCAACAAGACCCTACCAGCCCAGGGTTTATCCACTGCTGTGATTACAACCCTCATGACTTACAGATATCAACCCTGAATATTCATAAATGTGCTTCTTAGGGGACCTTCTGTATCCAACTATAATACTGAGGCTGGTCTTGAACCTGTGATCCTCCTGTCTCAGCCTCCCAAGTACTGGGCTTACAGGTGTGTGCCACCACACCTGGCAGCATTTCTTTCCTGACTTTTCCCTCTCCTCTCTGCTCCCAGGGTCTTCAGTAAGAAATTTATAGCAAAATCATGATGTAAAAAAGTATGATTTTCTTTGCATTTGGCTGCTCTTAAATTATCCATGCTCCAAAATCCCAGTGTTTTTTTCCCTCTGCCCTGCATGTTAAGTTTCCTATAAAATCAAAATGAATATTTATTAATCATCACATGCAAAGTGACATGGCATGCCCTACCTGATCTCTTTCCTACAAGGGCAAGACTCTTGTTTAGGAAGTTATCTATGGAAGCCACAGTGGAGTTTTTATATGCATGCTCTTGGCATGGGTCCAGTATAGACCTGGATCATGTCTCAATGCCAAGTCAAATGGCTGGTATGGGAAGAACCTCTTTTATAGTTTGGCCACCTTCGAATAGTTCAAGTCCTTGGAATGACAAGTGGAAGGGGTTGAAAGAAGAAGAATTGGATGCCTTGTGTCATGGGGCTGTGGGCAGTGCCTCTTGGAGGAGGAGGACACCTGTCCCCAGTAGGTGCCTCTGTAAAAGTCTAAGCAGAGTGCACACTACTGTGCCCTCCAACCAGCGGGTTCTGACATTCACGTGGGTTGTGACTGTTGAGACAAAAACCCGTGCATTAAGAAGGCCTCGTGAATCTTCCGTTTCTCAGAGTCCCCTGGGGAGCCATTGCTGTTCATTTCATCTTTCTTATGTGACTTTTAAGATTCTTGGGGAGAAAAAAAAGAACTTTTTTTTGTTTTGTTGTTGTTCCTTCCCACTGGGATACCTTACAAAGAAATAGTGGGACTGAAAAATGTGAAGTAGAACATAAATTCTGAAACACCCCAGAATGCTCTGAGTTCAGAGTCAGCACTGGGAAAATGGATCTAAATCATACTCCTCCAAAGGGGAAAAGCACCCCTCCCATACAAAAAAAAAAAATACAAATTTCCTGCATGCATTTAAATTTATGGCTCTTAAATGATTATGTTGGATCCTGCTACATGATATATATTACCAATATTTCTGGTTTCCAGATGGGAAGTAGGAAATGGTATGCTAATGAATTATAGGTTTGACTCAAAGTTACAAAAATTCTAAAACGCTTTTCAGGCAGTTGTCTTTTACTTTCTTTGTTTGAAACCCAATTATTTTCCTTCTTTGTTGGAAAATGTGACATTTGTCACATTGCCCTACAGGTTTGGTTTTGAAAGACCAGCACTCTGGGGGTGTTTTTCCTACCTACCTTGACTTGCATCTCAGATATGTGGGCATCAAGTGGATGCTGGTGCCTTACAGCTCAACAATATAAATGTTATCAAAGAGATACTGTGGTGTTTTCAACTAGACTTTGCTTTTTAATTACTATTCTTCCTCACCCCCCCCAAATAGCTTATCATAAAAATTGCCAACATAATAACCTCCTCTAATACTCCTAGTCACCATTCTATAAAATGATGATGTTCTTCCTAGAGTAAGATAATAAAGAATTCCAACTTGCACTATCACTTTATTAAAGAATAAACACATAGAGAGTAAGGGTGAGAGACCAGGGATGGGCAGCAAAGAAGGGAGGGCCAACAGCAGATGCTCTGATGAATTGGCCCTAGTTATGTGTGGCTGGTTGCTCTGTGTCATGTGGCTTTTTATCCTTTGAAAAGCCATACAACTGAGTTGCAGGACAGCCCATCCAGGAGGAGAAAGGGAAAGAATTACCTCTGTGCTCCTCTCTCTTCCTTGTCCAAGATGAGCCCCATGGGGTTAATTCTCTTGCACTTTTGGATTGCACATGCCACTCATAGCTCTGGGCAACACATGCTTGATAAACTTTGTTATATTTTACTGACTCTTGGGTTCTTGCCAATGGCTGGGCATCCGGCCTGCTACTTTAAAAATGATGGACTATCAGATTAAAAATTCTCCTCTTTGGAGTCATGAACTATGGAAGCCAATCATAGGTGCTGGTCAGGTTGTCCAAGTCACTCATGTAGATGTCCTCTTGATCCACAGAAAGGGATTATCTCTCAGTCACTTCAGAAGCACTTATGCGGATGAAGGCAAAGGGTTATTTAGGCCCATGTGATTATCTGGGATTCTAATCCCACCCTGATGGTGGCAGCCCAGCCAAAAGGAGCCTACAGGATTAAGATTACTTTGGTTCAGTAACCTGGACATTTTCATGAGATGCTGAATCATAAGGGTAATTTGGTTGAGTTCATTCAGTCCCTCTATTATAGCCCATATAAGGGATATAATGGGCCTCTGTAAGTGTTATGAAAATACCCTGGTGTCTCTTTCACCTGACCCTTGTAGATGGGAGGCCTGAGTGCAAGGAGGAAATTATTGTATAAAAGGTGAAGTCGTGCCTACTCGATGGAAGGCATCAAGTTATGGAGGTGAAAGAATAACAACTTTTATACCAGAAAAGGGAACACCTGAGATGCCAGGGTGTACAGAGGAGGGACAGTAATGATTTCTGTCTTTTAAAATCACTCTTAGATCCTTTTTCACTCATATAGGTCTCCATAATGGTTTCAACAACCTTAATGGTCCTTGATTTTGGCTGAATTTTGTCACCATAAAGCTCTCAGATCATCATGTGCCTTAACTTTACTATAAAGTCTTTTGAAAACAGCAGGGGATGAAAAGCCTAGTTCCTGAGCCTTCATACAAAACACTCATATACCTCAATTCATAAAGAAACTGACAGGCTTCATGAAGTGAATGGATGCCATCTGGTTGGTGCCATTAACAGGCAGGTTAGGTTATGCTATGCCCCTTCAGATAGTCCACCTAAAACAAAGACTAGACTCTATTATTTGAAAAGAGCTGGGCGCTCTGAGGCCAAACAACTGGACACAAGGCCATCTTAAGACATTGTCAACTTGTGTCCCTGACAGATATTGGTTTTACTTCGAGGTCTTATTTATAGAAAGCAACATATTACCCCCAGGAGCACAATGTGCTTCCCTGAAACTGTACTTGTGTGGAAGTCATATGCTAACATGTTTTCCTTTTAAGGACATAGTAGTATTCACTTTAAAGATAGTCATTAAAGAGAATCTCAAGCGCTTAAGAAGAGGTTACCATTTAGCCTCACATGACTGTGGGGATCTCACCTAAGAAGTCTATCCTGGATTACTTGGAGGAACTCCCAGAAAGGTAACTTACCTACTTTTTATGTGTATTGTGCAGACCATCATCTCTGAGATGGAACCCATTCTATTTAGAAAAGGTGGTATGAAAAGAGACTTTGAAGTGATCAGCAGCACTACCTGGACCCTAGAAAGCTCGACTCACTGATCAGGGTTATGGATAACAGAATTCCCCAGGCTTTTTCTCTAAAGGCAAAGGCAGCCTGTGCAATCACTAGTTCACTGTTCTGTGTCTGGATTAATGTCTTGGACCAAGGGGAAAGATAATTACAGAAACATAATGTAAGATCTCCTAGTTTTATAAGATCCTTATGGTGTATAGGATTTGCTCAGCTGGTTGGTTCTGGGACACACTGGGGGCATGGTTGAGATCAATACTACAAGTTTGTTTCTTCATTCTGCTTGGAGTCCTATTGAGAATATCCTCAATTAAATGTATAAGACAAATTAAAAGGATTTGGAACCTTGGGAGAGTCTAATTAATCAGAATGATTGACAAAGTGGAATAGCACAATAAAATTTGCCAGAAAGCAGGGAAATGTAGAAATATAGGGTGGATATTACTAGTAAACAATTTTCCATGATTCTCTTGTATTTCTGCATGTCTATAAGCAAGGGGGTTGCAAAAAGATATTTTATTCTGTATGATATTTTCATGGATATTTGTGTAACAAACATATCTCTATGTTTGTGTGAATCACAAATATCCTTGGAAGATAGAGATAGTGTCTTCCTCTGGAGCAAAGAGCATGATCACTGCCCGTTATAAAGATTCATGATTTGTAACTCAACTTTCTGCATGTGCAGGTGGCAACTGGAGCTATTTACATGGTATGGATGTACATGTAGAAGTTGGATTTCAGGGACCTGATTAAAAATGCTGATGTTTTGGACACTGATATTGTTGTGAGTAATAAAGTGTTCTGCATTTCTGACCCAGGAATCTTGTATCTTTTATCAGCATCCCTAAAACAATAGAAGGCTAACTTGTTAGCTTGAAAATTGGGTAAAATATTGTAGTTCATGTCAATCTAATATTACTTGAAAGTAGCATGCTACAAGTAAAAATGTGCAAAATATACATTTTACCTTTAAATTTTTTACTAAAATGCCAGTTATAGATTACAAGCTAAGAAAGGTGATAAAATGAAATCATAAAAAAGAAAAGAAGGAAGAAAAGCATAGATGTAACAAATAGAAAATAAATGGGAAGAAAATAAATGGCAAGATGATAGAATTAAACTTATGCTCATCAGTAATTACATTAAATGTAAATGATATAAATAGTGCAATTAAAAGACGGAGATAGTCAAACTGAATAAAAAAAAGTATGACCCAAATATGGTGCCTCTAATAAACACACTTTATATATAAAAGCATAGATAGATAGGTTAAAAGTAAAGGGAGAGAAAAAATATGTTAATGAAAAGAAAGCTGGAGTGGCTATATTAATATAAAAGTAAAATTCAGAACAAAGAATATAATTAAAGAATAGAATTTCATATGACAAAAGGCCCAATTAATCGAGAATACAAAACAACTCTAAACATTCATGGATACCCACATATAGGTTAAAATATGTACAAGGAAAAAATAGATAAATCCATAGTTATAGTCAGGTATATACATCTTTCTCTCTCTTTCAATCTGGATAAAAAATTAGACAAGAAATCAGCAAAGATATGGAAGACTTTTTAACACTACCAACAAACATAGCTTAATTTCCATTTATAAAAACATTTCCCTGAAAACAGAAGATTGCACATTTTTTTCAAGTGCATATGAAAAATGTACAAGATAAATGATAGTAAACTTCTTGGAATATACATAAATAATCATAAATAGAATGCTAGTAGAAATATGAACTTTAAAGGCCATTCTGGTACAATAGCAGATAGAAATGAGAAATATGTTGTTGGGAATTGGAGAAAAGAAAGTCCTTATTATAAAGTGGCAAAGAACTTGAACTTTGTTCTCTTGTTTTTGGAGGTTAGAACTTGTGAGTGATGGAATTAGATATTTAGCTGAAAGGATTTCTAAGCAGTATTGAAGGAGTGGTTTTGTTCCTTTTGACTGCTTATAGTAAAATGCAAGAAGCAAGAAATGAAGAAAGAATTGTTAAAGAAAAGGAAGCAGAGGTTAAAGATTGATAAATTTGTGGCCTATCCATATTGTCCTCTACCCCCAAAAAAGAAAGAAAGAAAAGAAAAAAAAAATCTTGTTCTCCAGAGATCACTAAGGGCTAGAAGCGATGGCACATGCCTGTAATACCAGTACTTGGGAGGCTGAGACAGGAAGATGGCAGATTTGAGGCCAGCCTCAGCAACTTAGCAAGACCCTCAGCAACTTAGTGAGATCCTGTTTCAAATATAAAAGAGGGGGGGCAGTGTAGAATACTCCTCTGTTCAATCCCCAGTACCACATAAATAAAAAAAAAAAGGAAAAGAAAAGAGAGAGAGAGAGAGGAGTGTGTGTGTGTGTGTGTGTGTGTGTGTGTGTGTGTGTGTGTGCGTGTGTGTGTGTGTGTGCGCATGCGTGTGTCGGGGGGAAGAACCAAGGATGCGGTCAAATAAGCATTTGATAAGTTTAGTATGGGTGAGGCCCAGGGACTTAATTTACCACAAGAAAAGTACTAACAGTTTGAACTAAAGGTATTGGAGTTGGAATAAAATGTAGGAAGGTGGTTGGATTCCTTACAACCTATGGATTAGACTATAGAGATATTTGACTGTGTCATGCTCTATTCTTAAAGATCAGGGAAGTATGGCCCTGAAGACAATTCAGAGATCAACTGAACTTGGGCTGACCTTTGGGTTTCAGCTTCCTGGAGTCTCTTGGGGATAGAAAATTTGCCTAGGAGAGCCATGAAGGTGGGACCACCACTCTAGTAGGTTCTGAAGGCAAAGTTCTGAATCAAAGGGTTTATTCTAGAACCTTACTATCTAAGAGGGTTTGCCTTGCTAGGCTTTGGACTTGCTTAGGACTCATTGCCCCTTTCTTCTTTGTAATTTATCCTTTTGGGAATGGGAATTTTCATTTGTGCCTGTTCCACCAGGGCATCTTGGAAACCCAGAACTTATCTGATTTGACAGGTCCACAGCTGGAGAGGAATTTTCCTCAGGATGAATCATACCTTGAGTCTCACCCACATCTGGTTTGATTATATTTGGATGAGATTCTTGATTTAGACTTTAGAACCGATGGTGGAATAAGTGAAGACTTTGGGGCTGTTGGGTGGAATTCATATATTTTGCATAAAATAAGGAAAAGAATTTAGGGGGTTCAGATATAGAGTACTATGGATTGAATATTTGGGTTCCAGCAAAATTTATTTTTTTATTTATCTTTTCCTTAATAATTACTTTATTTTTGAACTTACAATTTTTTGTACTTTTATTGGTGCATTGTAGTCTCATGTCATAATGCAGTTCACAGTGATGGTGACACAAATGCACACAGCACTTGGTGGACTTTCCCCTGGCTCCCCCCTCCCCCCCATTCCCCATCTTCTCCATACAAGGTACTGAGATTGACACTGGTATTCTCACATATGTATATAATGTCGATAGAAGTGATTCTTTCATTGATCTCCTTCCCCTTTCCTTAGACCACCTCTCTCACTCCACTAGAGTTTCTGGTATCTTGATTACTCCCTAGCATCCACAAATTAGAGAAAACAAATTACCCTTCATTTTCTGTAACTGGCTAATTTCACCTAACATAATGTCCTCTAGGTCCATCCATTTTTCTGCAAATGACTCTATTTTGTTCTTCTTTGTGGCGGAATAGAATTCCTTTGTGTGTATATCCCATGATTGTGTAATCCATTCATCTGTTGATGGACACCTAGGTTGGTTCCATAATTTGGCTATTGTGAATTATGCTGCTATAAACATGGAAATACATATATTACTGTAGTTCTCTGATTCCAGTCCCTTTGGAAAGATATCCAGGGATCATATGGTGGATCCATTCTCAATTTTATGGGTCCCAGAAAATCTTATATGGTTTAAATATGACTTATCGGCACCAAAACTTGTGTTAAGACTTGGACCCCAGTGTGGCAGTGTTGGGAGGGAGGCCTAGTGACAGTTATGGGCAGAGCCCTGGTAATTAGATTAATGCCTTACTCACGGGAATGAGTTCTTGCTCTTTAGGGACTGGTTTAGTTATCATGAGAGCATGTTGTAATAAAGTAAGCCTATCCCTTATGTTCTCCCACACATGCCTGCTTGCCAATCTGCATTCTGCCAGGAGGTGAACCAATACATGACTCTCACTATGGCTTGAATTCAAAATGTCCCCCCAAATCTCATCTGTTGGCAATGCAGCCAGATTCAGAGGCTAGACAGTGCTGGAGAAGTTGGTTGCTAGAGGTGTGGCTTTGGGGACTATGTCTGTCCCTGACCTCCTTTCCCTCACTTTGCTTTGATTATTTTTCCTCCTTCACCATGCTGTGAAATGCTACCACCCTGGTTCCTGCCTGGAAGCCCACTGATCATGGACTGTACCTTGGAAAACATGACCCCCCAATAAACCTTTCATTCTCTAAGTTGTGCTTGGCAGGTATTTTTGTCACAAAATGATGAAAAACCTGAATAAAACATCTGATGTGGTTGCCCAAACCTGGACTTTCTGGCTTCCAGAACCATGAGCCCAAAATCAACCTTTTTCCTAATAATAAATTATCCAGGACCAGGTGCTCTGTTCTAGAAGCACAAAACAGACTAAGATAAATCTCTAAGCACTAGTGGTATGGTATTTGGAGGTGGGGACTTTGGGAGGTAATTAAGTTTAGATTACCTCAACAAGGATGAGATACCTGTGATGGGGTTAGTGTCTTTATAAAGCAGAGGAAGAGAGAGTATAACTCTGTCTCCCCATCATGTAAAGAGCAGCCACCTGCAAGACAGAATGAAAACCCTCACCAGAACCCCAGTCTACCGCTACTTTGACCTTGGACATTTCAGACTCTAGAACTATCAGAACTGAATCTTTTAAGTCCCTCACCCATGGTATTTTCTTGTAGCAACCTGAGTGGACCAACAATGAACAGAAGGGCATTGACATTTTATCCACTACTGAGGTAATTATTTTCTTAAGATTTTACTGAGTTCCTTGTGTTTCTAGAGGTCTTTCTCCCTTAGCTGGTGGGAATACAAACAAATTATGTCCTTGGGGATTATTGAACTTGCTTTTTACAGCCCTCTCCCCCCCGCCAGCATTCTTAGGAGGAATCCTTTAAAGATTTCCTAAGGAGCTCTCTGTTTAGCTTTCTTTTCCTAAGTACTTCACCCTGAAAAGTATTGCAACTTTAACTTCACCAAATATTAATTTTGGCTTCTGTTATAGCTTGGATATTCAATGTCTCCCAAAGGCTCATGTTTTAAAGATTGGGTCCCTAGCCTGTGTTGCTATTAGATTGTTTTAGTCAGCATTCCCACTGCTGTGACGCAAAACACCTGACACAACAACTCAGAGGAAGGACAATTTCTTTGGTCACAGTTTTGGAGACTTCAAGAGTTCAATGTTAGACCAGGTCTACAGAGCTCAGGGGGCATGAGGAACAGGGAGAGAGGGAGAGGGAGAGGGCGAGGGAGAGGGAGAGGGAGAGAGAGAGAGAGAGAGAGAGAGAGAATGAACAAGGGCTGTGCTCTTATATCACATAGGCTGGAAGCAAGAGAGATCAAGGGGATGGTGGATCATATATAGCCTCCAAGGTCATACCCCAAGGAACCCCTCCTTAGCAACCAAGTCCTACCTTCAACATGGCTGCCTTGTCTATGTGATGTCTGGGGGGACATTCTAAATCCAAACCATAAAAGAGGTGGTGGAGCCCTTAAGAGGTGGGGCCTAGCAAGAAGCCTTTAGGTCAATGGGAACAAACCTTTGAAGGGATTGTGGAGCTTCCTTATTCTCTTTTGCTTTTTGATCATGAGCTGAGCGGTTTTGCTTCAACATGATGTGCTGCTTTGCCCAGGCCCAATCCATCATAGACTGGAACCTCCAAAACTGTGAGCCAAAATAAGCCTTTTTTCCCTTATTAAGTTGATTTTGTCAGGTATTTGCTGTAGTGACAGAGAGCTGACTAACACGGTTTCTGTAGTCAGGGATACTACCAGGCTCTGTGAATCCCTGCCTCCTGCAGCATGGCCTGCAAACTCACTGCAAGTGTGAGCCTTGGCAATGACCTCATTTCTCTCCTTCTTCTCACAGATTACTCTCTAGAGTTGGCTGTTATCCAATGATTAAAAACTATGGTTTCATACATTTTGTCCATTTTTTCATTGCTTAAGGTGGAAAGGTAAATTTGGCTCGACTATGGCTTGAATGATAAGTTTATATCCTATCTTGAGGAGAGTGCTAGGAGAAGCTTCTGACTCTGTACTATGAAGTAGACAGATACTGGAGAAGCTGTGTACTCTCTTGGATTCTGTGGCTGTAGAACCCACTGGGGCAGTTGAGGAAGCCATCATGCTACAGGAGCTGGGTGATGGACAAACTGTACACTACAGGAACCTGGCAGGAGCCTGGCAAGCAAGTGCCCCAGAACCAGAGAGCTAAGTCCTTTCCTCCTATAATGTCTCCAGAGCCCTCTACGCACAAAGCTTAACATCATGCCATCTGGAAAAGGAAAACTATGGAAGAAACACCATCCATTTTCACAGAGCAGGCAATGAAGGGTGAATTGGAGATGAAATGTCATAAATTGAGAGCTGGCATACATGCTGTGGCGGATTGCCGTCTTGTCAGTACAGATGCTCCTCAACCTAACAATGGGTTTATAGTCCAATAAATCCCTCATTAATTAGAAATATAACAAGTCATAATGCATTGCTGCCCAGCATTGCCAGAGAAGATCAGACCTCATTTATATATGTATCCCATGATAAGATCCAAGTCCAAAATCCAATATATGGTTTCTACTGAGTACATTGTCTACTGAGCGCACCATTGTCAAGTAGAAAAATCATGAAGTAGGACTATCCCAAGTCGGGGACCATCTGTATTCCAAAAATTATGTAGCCATCTGGTAAGTTTAGATCTATAACATCAATTAAATGTTCTTAAATGAAAAATTTTGAGCTTGAGTTTTAGGCAAATAAGATTTATTTAGTTCTAAGAAGAGAACAGTGGCTTCTTCCATTTCTAGTAAAGGACAAAGTAAAGCTTATGAAGTTAAAATAGCAAGATGTAGTTTTCTTATTTTTTCCTTAGGATTTAGTAGAAGAGAAAAAGAGAAGAGGAAGACAACTAATGTTACCGAGCTACTTTTATGTGCCAGGTGTCTTGGATGCATAATTATTCGATACTCTCAAAATGACCCTGTGAATGTGGTCATGTACAGTTTCAGAGATGAGGAAATAAAGCTGGGGATAATAATGAAGATGACTTTTCCAGCCCCACAGTTTTAAATTTGGTACTCTAGGGATGATATCCAAGATGCACATTTTAAACAAGTAGAAAAATCTAGTACATGTAGTCCATGGGCCACATTGTCAGAAATACATTCAGTAATCTGTAACATGTTCAAATTTCTGAAGTTCAAGGTAAGCTTCAGATTGAATGGAAGACCATTTGTCTCTAACCACATCTATCTTTTTGCCTCTGTCGTATCATACTGAGGACTGGTAGTGAGAATTGAAGAACAATTGTTGGACTACAGCTAATTTCAGATCCACACTAGATCTAGATATAAGGAAAGTAATCAATTTATTTTAGTCTCAACTCATTGATGGATTCATAGTGTGACCTTAGACAATTCAGTTAATAATCAGTGGGTGTTTCCCATTTTTGTCAAGGAAGTCAATAGCAATTGATTATAGATTATACAATTAAATGGTCAGATAATGTGATCATTATATAATGAAAATAATCAATAATGAAAAATTTCCAGAACATTAGTTGCCAAAGGAATTTGAAATCTTTCAAAGTTAACTGTCAAATGCTAATCAACAATGTGTATTTTATTAAGTGGTTCCAAGTGAGATAATTTTAGATGTTTTCGCATGAAGTGATGTATCATGCAGTATTGGGATGAGGGAATAGAATAAAATTATGTTTGGGGTTGGGCAAATATATCTAATTTTAGAGCATTTGAAGATCAACATCTTATTAAATAACATTTATTCCATGTGTGGATGACTCACTTAGTTTTGGTTCTGCCCTTGGTGTGCTAATGGGACTTGCAGAGATGCCTTAAGTTATTGAATATCTTTCTCTACAAAAATGGAAACAGCATCCACGCCAAAGCTAGGCTTTATGTCAATCAAATGAATAGCCCTGTAGATTCTACATAGTCATTATGTAAGGATATATATTTATGTAAGGATATATATTATGTATATCCTTATGTAAAATTTTTGTCCTTAATATATATTTGTATGTAACACACATTTTTTCTTTGTCCTAGGGTATGAAGCCAAGGACATTATACTTCTGTGCTACAACCCCAGTACTATTTTATTTTGAAACAGGATCTTGCTAAGTTACTGATACTGGCCTCAAGCTTGCAATCCTCCTGTCTCAGCTTCCCAAGTACTAGGATTACAGGCATGTGCCACCACACCTGGCTGTGGTAGGATTCTGACATCCTTGGCACAGGGAGGTGGATTTTTTATTCTTTTTATTCAATAAAGAACTCTGCCAGAGAAGAACATAATCTTTTGGTGCAGAGATTAGCTGAAATTCATCAAGCTCCCCTCAAGTTAATCCATAAATATAATGTAATTCCAACAATCTTTTAATCAGATAAACTGATTGTAAACATGTGAAAATATAGGTAAATAAGAATGGTCAAGAATAAATATCTTATAAAGAGCAAGAGAGAACTATATCATATATTTAAACATATTGTAAAGGTACAAAAATTTTTAGATGGTGCATGGTTAAAAATAGTTAAGTAAGTCGGGCGTGATGGCACACGCTTGTAATCCCAACATTTGGGAGGCTGAGACTGGAGGATCCAGGTTCATGGCCAGCCTCAGCTACCTAGTGAGGCACTCCGCAACTTAGTGAGACCCTGTTTCAAAACAAAGAATAAAAAATAGGGCTGGGGGTATAGCTCGGAAGTAGAATGCCCCTGAGTTCAATCCCCAGTGCCACAAAAAAATTAAATAAATAAATAAATAAAAATAGTTAAGTAAAGCAGAAATCAACAAACACACGCAAATATATGTAGGAATTTAGTAGATGATTTATTAGGTGGAATTTTTATTCAGAGGAAGAAAATATGGACTACTGAGTTCATATTTTGGGCTCATCTTTACAATTGTATGGTATAGAGATTGTATTTCCATCTTACTTATTATGGACACAGAATTAAAATTTGTATGTTAAAATGGTAATTAAAAGTATCATAAAGTATATAGGATTCAAAAAATTTAAATAGGAAAATATTTTCTATAGTAGTATCATCATATACTTTTATTTTGCATTTACTTAATGCCTAGTGATATTGGGTATTTTTCTTTTTTATGTCATTGGTGCATTGTGATGAAGTTCAGATAGAGGCATACATGTGCATAGCACTCAGTGAGCCCTCCCCCAGTTCCCACCCCACTCCCTCTCCCTCCCCACCTCCCCATGCAGGATACTGTCATTGACATTGATAAATTTGTGTATGTTCATCATTTACATTGAAGTGTTTCCTTCTTGGAGTCTCCTTTTCCACTCCTACCTCCCTCTGATAGGTCCTCTCCCTGACTTTGCTAAGATTTCTCCTCCTGTTTCTGGAGTCCCTCTTGTGTCCCAATTTCTCCCTAGGTAAAATATATGGCCTTTCACTTTTTGTGACCGACTAATCTCACTTAGTATAATATTCTCCAGTTCTATCCATTTCCCTGAAAATGACATAATTTTGTTCTTCTTTATGGCTGAGTAGAATTCCATTGTGTGCATATCCCATAATTTTTTAATCCATCTCTCTGTTAAATGAACAGATAGACATCTACTATGGACACCTAGGCTGGTTCCATAGTTTGGTAATTATGAATTGTGCAGCTATAAACACAGACATGCATGCATTGCTATAGTAGTATGGCTTCAATTCTTTTGGGTAAATACCCAGGAGTGGTAAACTGGGTAATATGGTAGTTTCATTCCCATTCTTCTGAGGACCCACACTGTTTTTCAAAGTGGTTGCACTAATTTGCAATCCCACCAACAGTGTATCAGACTTCCTACTTCTTCATTTCCTTGCCAGCATTTATTATTATTTGTGTTTTTAATGGTTGCCATTCTAATTGGGGTGAGGTGAAATCTCAGAGTAGTTTTGATTTGCATCTCTCTGATTGCTAATGATGTTGAACGTTTTTTCATATATTTATTGGCCATTTGTAGTTCTTCTTTTGTAAAGTGTCTATTTAGTTCACTTGCCCTTTTTTTGTTGGGCTATTTTTTTTTGCTGTAAGTTTCTTGAGTTCTTTGATATTCTAGATATTAGTCCTCTATTGGAGGAGTATCTGGCAAAAATCTCCCATTTTGTCTGCTCTCTCTTAAGGTTATTGATTGTTTTCTTTGCTGCACAGAAGCTCTTCAATTTAATGCAACCCCGCATATTAATCCTCATTTAATTTTCTTGTGCTTTGGGGTCTTATTGAGGAAGTTTTTACTCATGCCTATATAGTGGAGCATTGGTCCTATGCCTTCTTCAAGTGACTGCAAAGTCTCTGGTCTAATTTATAGGTCTTTGACCCGTCTTGATTTGACTCCTGTGCAGGGTGAGAAGGTGGGATTTATTCCCATTTTTCTACATCTGGACAGTTTGCCAACACCATTTGTTCAAAAGTATATTTTTGGTCCCTTTGTCAAGAATCAATTGGCTGTAAGTGTGCAAATTTGTTTCTGAGTCTTCTATTCTGCTCCATTGGTCTATGTGTCTTCTTTTGTGCCAATACCATGTTGTTTTTATTACTATGACTCTATAGTATAGTTTGAAGTCAGATATTGTGATGCCACCTGCATAGTTCTTATTGCTGAGTAGGAAAATTCCTTCTAAAACTAAATGATACCATCAAAGATAAGATTTTCATGACAAAACAATTGCATCACAGAACATTTAAACAAGGACAAAAGAAAAAGGGTCAATTTTACATGTACTTGTGTGTATGTGTGTGCATGTATCTGTACTATTGATGGAAAAGACTAACAACCCAACAGGAAAAAGATATGAAATGACAATTCCTAGAAATAAAATATAAATGATGATTCTAAAACAAATGAAATAATGTTCAACCTTATTTATAATAAGGAAAATAACAATTAAAGTTATAATGACCCATCACTTATTTTTTTCAACCTACTACATTAATAACATTGTCTGCAGTGTGGGAAAAACAGTTCCTTTTGTATATTGTTGGTGGGAGTATAACCTTTCTGGAGTATAATTATTAATGTTTTCCAACATGTAGGATGCTTTTACCCTTTGACCATCTATGTATTTAGGCTCATATCATTATTAACTTTAGCCAGTGTATGGTTTTTTATCATGTAAATGACTTTTAAATGACTTGTTTGCTTCCAAATATTTGGTACTAGAAACAGTGCTGCAATGCACTATTTTATGTAACTTTGCATACAAAGTTATTTCTGTCATTTCTGAAGAAGACTCCTATAGGTGGAACTGTTTGATTCCTTGTAGTTTCCTTGAATGACCTTGGGGAAAAAACCTTGAAATTGAGGGTTCATTAGTTAGTTAGCTTTTTGTTAGTTCATTTTTCATCACTGTGACAAAATACCTGAGAAAACAACTTCAGGAAGGAAAGGTTTCTTTTGGCTCATGGTTTCCAAGGTTTCAGTCCATGGTTGGTGGATCCACTGTTTCTGGATTTGTGGTGGGCCAGAACATCATGGCAGAAGGATGTGGCAGAGCAAAACTGCTCACCTCATGGCAGCCATGAGGGGAGAGATAGAGAGGGAGGAAGGGGAGCTATATATCCTCCCAGGGCACATTCCCAGTGACCCATTTCCTCCAACTAGACCGCACTGCTTACAGTTTCCACCACCTCCCAATAATGCCATCAAATCATAAATCTCTCAATGGATTAATCCATGGATAAGATGAGAGTTATCATGATCCAATCCCTTCCCCAAAGTCCTACATCTGCATACTGCTGCATTGGGAACAAGACTTCAATGTGTGAGTCTTTGGCAGATATTCCAGAGATGTCAGTAGTAAAAAGAAACTTCTGCCCTTTCCAAGTACATCTAGTTACTTTGCTTCATAGTTTCTGTACCTGTCTTAAAAAAATTAACATTTTCATGATGGTTTTTCTTACCTCGTCTCCATCTCTGTACTGTTGCTTCTACTATTTGGTTTATATAGCATTTACCTTTGGTGGAAAAATAACAGCAGTTCCTTTGGGCTTTATTTTATTACAATTTTTCTTTTCAAATGGATTTCCATTTGTTGTGTCTGATTTTTCTTAGTGGAGACAACAGAGGTCTGCTCAGAGCAGCTTAGCGAAGCCATCTGTGTGTACGGAAAAGCAGAGACAATTAAAACCTGTTGACAACTTTGGGCAAAGCTGTGGGCCTCGTGTTCTGTAATTTATGTGAAAAGCTGAAGAACAATCAGTTCAAGCTGGTTCTTCAAAGAGGCACAGCCTGTAACACGATTTTGGCAGTTCAGTGTCTTTGCACTGCAGCTAAGGGGTATCTGAGTCCACAGAATTCTGAGATGTGCAATAGGCGCCCAGGAGAAGGGCCTGTGTAAACAGACACACATGGGGCCACAAAGAGGAGAGGGAAGCTGCTGCTGTTTTTCCCAGTTTCTCATCTAACTCCATGTCTGATGAACAGAAACACATACTGCGCAGTGGCCCTTTCCTATCACTTAGTGTGTTCTTATTAGACATTCAAAGAGCCCGTTCCAACATTTGCCTTGTGACACATCTGCAGAGACGCAGCAGGTGGCTAAGGTGCTTGGGGAGATGGCGGTGTGTGGGAGGACTTGATCTCTCTGCCACTCAGACTTGTGCTTCCATCTTAGCTCTGTCATTCCCCCAGCTGGGCTACGTTGGGCACTTCTTTAAAGGGACTGCAGATAAAGGAGGAGAAGAAACTGAAGTTTCTCCTCTAGATGGACTGGGATCTGGAGGAAAACACCCCAGGTGCTGTGTGCCTGTGTGTTCTTATCACTCTGAACCTCATTATGATGTGTAATTATAATGTACCAATAAGAGTATGTTAAAAATAAATAAATAATAAAGTAGAGAAACAATACCTGACTTACAGCACTGATGTGATGGCGGAAAGTAATAAGTATGATATTTCCACCTTTCCTTTCTCATCTCCTGTTACCTTCCACATACCATTATGTGGTTCCCAGGCCCATTTTCCCTCTGACATTGCTATGACTAGGCCATCTGCTTGGATGGTAAAGAGTGTGTATCAGTCAGGATAAGTTAGGTTTGGTGTGCCGACCCAGCGCCACCCACTACTAGATTCCTCTCTATGTGGCTTCTCGGGAACACTGGCTGACTGATTCCACTCTCCTGGAACATTCTCTTTCTTTAGATTCCATGAACCACACTTTGACCACTTCCTTCAACCTTGATGGGTGCTTCTTTCCAGTCTTCTCTTCTTTTTCTTCCCTATTCTGAAATTGTCACTACTGAGTTGATTGCACAAATCCACTCATACCCATGATGTCAGTTGTCATGTATATATTGAAGTGTCCACTATACAGTTTAGGTTCAATCAACATACTGCAGACAGTCTCCAGATGCCAATGCTTGGGGACTGCATGTTGATACAAGAAATCTGGAGGTCATGACTACCTCTGTCCCTCAGTTCTCTATTCTGACCTCAGTTCCTCTCCTCTTTATGGGTTGTGGGGCCTCAGAGAGCCAGCAGGACCTACAAGGGGACGAGTCCCATCCAGCCTGGCCCTATCTTGATTTCTGATGGCTTAGTGAATGCTATCTGCTGATCAGGGGCTGAATTTGATGAGAGTATGTGAAATAAAGACAGTGGGCCAAATTCTCTCATCTGCAGTCATCACTAGTAAATGGGAGAGTCTTGTTGTAAGTGTAGTCACTCTTTGAGAGTAGGTTTCCCACTTCCCTGGATTCCTATTGAAGAAGGGGGGCTCCACCACAGTTAGGCAAAGCCTGCAGAATTACAAATTATTCCATTTGCTCTCCCAGATATGTCTTCAGGGATACAGCATTCCGGAAGCAGGAAAAGATCTGGTATTAGTGCCCTGATGCTGTAAGGTTGCAGTGGACACAAGCCAAATGCACACAAACACACAGAAGCATTTGAATCTCCCCTTGGGAAGAAATAAGGCTACTCATGGGGCTACAGAAGGGAGGTTGTTCCAGCGCTGGCGACTTTGATGGACCCAGAGCATGGTGCCCACAGGGGCCACCATGAGTGCTAAGAGGAAGCCCTTTCCTATCAAGTCTTGGAGGGAAGACATCCCCATGTGTTAAAGCTCCAGAAATATAGTGTGATCTTTCTCTCCTGATCCTTAAGTGTTAAAGGTATTAGGAGACATATAAGCTGCTACCAGGAAAGCTAGCTTGGGATAGGTTCCAGGTCCATTGTCTCCTATGTGATAATCATTTATTTCATTTCCAGCCCTCCACTTCCCCGGCATACGGCATTATTGCACTCTTGGCCTCCTTTAGATCGGGTGGGGTGGTGTGACTAGTTCTAACCAGTGACGTGTGAGGAGATGCAGTGTGGGTCATGTCTAGGCAACAGCATGTTTCTCCTTTGAAATAGAAGAAAATGTTTATGGGGAAGAAAAGGTTTCTAGTGAATTAATACCGTTCCTCATTTGGCTAGTGTGTAAATAGCAATATAATCAAATGCTGCTGTTTTTTGTTTTGATAGGAATTTTTGTATACCAAGTTATGCTGGTAAGGATTTTGGTTCTTTTGTGTCAATTTCATGGCTAAAGTGTCTTTGGGTGGATTTGAAAATTATAAATTAAAACCTCATCCAAGT
Organism: Graphiurus murinus; assembly: GCA_004027655.1. Classification (NCBI taxonomy): domain Eukaryota; kingdom Metazoa; phylum Chordata; class Mammalia; order Rodentia; family Gliridae; genus Graphiurus; species Graphiurus murinus. The sequence goes on along the minus strand of PVLC010002129.1, from coordinate 56,642 downwards.
AGTTCATGCATATATCAAATAATGCATGACTTATAATGCAAAGCTGTCATGTTTTGTATTCCCCTCTCCTCACCTCCAATCTCACTATGCAGAGACAATCACTTTTACCCATTTCTTCTTTCAGTTTTTCTCTTGGACAAATGCCATATTTCTGAACAGCATGCTTATTGCTTGATTTCTTGGGTATGGTGGGCATTTGCCAGGTTCCTGAGGTCCAATGCCTTTGGAATATCCTTTCTCTGTCTGTGGAGTTTCCTATCTTATGTGATGGGTTGCATCTCCCCAAGGTAGAAGCTCAAACTCCTTTTCTAGCCTCACTTTCTGGGAGGGAGCAGGCTGTGCTTAGGCTCAGCCAACCAGCTGCACTAGTCTGGACTTGGAAGCAGAGGAGAGAGCCTCAGGTAGGGAATCCACTTTCTTCAATGAGTGTGATAGTGACATTTCAACTGCTACTTGGAAACCAATTGCCGGGAGGCAACAGCCCCAGAGCTGCTATCTAGGCCAAGGTGTCTTTGGGTGGGCACTGCCACTGGGGTGGTGCTTTCCCAGAGCAGCCCATATGTAACTGCTCACTGCAGAACCAGCTATGGAGTAACATTTGCTGTTCTTTCTCTAGGTCTAACGTTACTACTTCTGTGCCTGCTTCAGCAATGTATTTGGGCTTGGCATTGTGTGAAACTGCTTACCCACTTCCATGAGCAGCTAGAGGATGCTGCAAGCTACCCAGTGAGATATGTGTCTTCTGTTTCTACTGGTCATCCTAAGCTCTGCTGTATGCAATAAAAGGCTTCAGCTGGTTCTTCTGATCAAGATCTGTTGACCACTGCTAAGAGAGATGAGTACTTATCTCACTTATAATGGTCCAACCTCCTTTTCCCCCTTCCCTTTCAATTTTTGATGATTATATTTCTATTTTTAATTTTGCTATTGGTTTCCTTTGTAAAATATATATTAGCAACAAGCCTCCACTTCTTGTTCCATAAACTTTATCTCTTGATTCAACACTTGGGAATCTTAACCCCCACTGGTATCTCTGTCTATCACAGCACACTTTTCCCCCAACTCCTGTTAGTGTCACTGAGCTTTTACTCTAAGTTGATCACATTTGTATTCCATTTTATGATCACAATGAAATCTCTTATGCTTCATCTCTTGGTGGATTCTAAAGAGCTGAGAATTCTCTTTCCTGCTTTGCAGGTTTAATACCAGGGCTGCTTGAAGCAGAATATTCCTGGTTTCAAGATCAATATCTCTATATAATATTAATATATTTGCATATGAATACACGATTTAATTAAACACTTACATATTAATACATGATATATTTAAATATTTATATATTTACATATTAGTTAATACATTATAAAATAATATAATTTACACATTAGTATATAGTATATTTTATAACATAACATATTATTTAAATTACATATATAAATTATATATATACAAAAGAGTATATATTACAACATATATATATATATATATATATATATATATATATATATATATATATATACACCAGGTGCTTCCGTTGTCCAGGCTGGTTTGAAATCCTGGGTTCCAAAGGTTCTCCTGCCTCAACCTCCTGAGTAGCTGGAACTAGAGGCATATACTTCTGCACCTGGCTCTTTTTTTTTTTTTAATTTCAAAAGGAATCTTCAGTCTCCACCATAGCCTCACATATATCCAGCCTTCAGTAGTGCTTACTGAACAGAGTCCCCTTGTACCCTGATGACCTGCACAGGAAGGTCCCCCAAAGCGCTCTGACCCGGACCTGCTGTTGCCCAGACCTGCTGCACCACCACTGTCCTTGGGCTTCTTGTTAATGACCTGTGGAATGAAAGGCGAGTCCTAGATTCTATGTCACCTTTTTTGGTATTCTCATCAGTTTCACTGGCACACAAACTCCAGACACTTCCTCAGAGAGAAGGTATGGCCTGTAAACTGGGTCTTTGTATGTCTGAAAATATTTTAATTTTACCCTCACACTGCGATGATAGCTTGGGCATAGAATGTCAGCATTTTTACCTCAGAAATTTGAACACATTGATTTATTATCTTCTGACTAGTGTAACTAATGAGGAGTTGAATGGAATGCTCCCTGTATTTTTTTCAGAGGCTTTTGCAAGTTTTAAAAAATCTTTGTTGTTCTAGAATTTTAAGAGGATGTGCTAGTTGTGTAGGTATTTTTATTCATCCTGGCTCAGTAGACATTAGATGTGAGGAAATATCCTATCTCTTTTAAATATTTCTCCTATCCATTTTCTGTTTTCTCTTTTCCTAAAATCCCTCTTAGCCAGTTAACAGATTTCTGCAACTTTTATATCAATCCTCTATGAAATTTACTCTTATTCCCCAAATTTGCCATCCTTTTGTCATTACATTAAGATCTAGGCAAGTTTTTTGCTTTATGTCTCAGCACTTCTATTGAATTTCATATTTTAGCTATTATATTTTTAATTTTATAAGAATGCTTGTGTTCTCTGGCACTTCCCTTTTCAACCACACTATTCTTGTTTCATGAATACAATATCTTCTAAATCTCTTTAAATATATTTGTTAACTATTTTTAAACATTTCTTGTAGTTCTTGAATTATTTCTGTTCTCTTAAGACTTTATGTGTTTCAGTCTTTATTAGTTCCTGCTGGTAGTTGTCCTCAAATGTCTGGTGACCTGGTTTGTACATTCATAGTGATAAATTAGGGATTAATTTCATAATAATGTCTATCTGGCATTGGCTTCTTTTGAATTTAAGTTGAAGGTATGATTCTCGAAAGGTGCTTCCCATGAATAGGAAGGCAGACAAGGAACTCCATGCAAATGTTCAGGGCTAACTAACTAGGAGATTTTGCTTTAGAAGGTACATGTGGGGCACCAGCCTTAGATTAGACATTCTGCTTCATATCCTCCCACCAAATCCCAGAGGAGGGAGTGCTTTACTCTTAGACTGACACCCACACTAAGACATAATCCCTCTCCAGCAAGTTCTTTCATTATTATTTTAGAGAAGAGTCTCCAGTTTTTATCTTTTCCTCTTTAAGAGATAAAAACCCACTGCCCTGTATGTGGGAGGGAACCACCCACCCTATGCCTGAATGCTCACTGGCATTTTGCAAGGACTACTGGCAGCTACTTCCCCTTAAGCTCTCCTCGCGCTTGGGCTTGGGCTTCCTCCGCTATTTCATACATTAACACGCTTCCATTTGATTCCTTATTCAGGAAATGTGTTTCAGTCTCCCATCCATGAAAGACCTTCCCTCCCTACTTTGCCATTGCTACACATTTATCCCTTTTTGCACCCCAACACTGTCATTTTAGTGGAATCGCTGGCAAGGGGGTGGCACACTCATATGTTCATCCTGCCATCTTGCACCAGACGTTTGCCCACTCCCTGGGTGGTGATTTTAAAAATGGATCCTTTTGTTATTGAAAGTCTCCTCATCTCTTTTCCATATTCCTACTGTTTAACATGCTATGTCTGGAGATAAGAATAGGCTCTTGTCAAGAAAGAAAGATACACTTAGAGAAGAGAAATAAGTTCTGATGTTCTGTTGCACAGTAGGGCAACTACAAAAGTGGTGATGCGCTGTTATATATTTCAAAACAGCTAAAAGGAAGAATTTCTAATGTTTTCACTGCAGACAAATGATAAATGTTTGAGGAGACAGGTAGGATTACTGTTATTTGAACTTTATACAATGTATACATCTAGCAAAGCATCACATAATACCCCTATAAATATGTAAAACTTTTGTGTGCTATTTAAAAAAGAAAGGATGAAAGAGAGAAAGAAGGAAGAAGGGAAGGAAGGAGACTTAAATGGAAAGATATGAAAGAAATTTAGATGATAGCAAGCAACACACATCTTATCTTAAATATTTGCGAGAAGTAGTTAATTAACCCCACCCAAAGATCCTAGTCTCACTGGCCACCTTACCATGTGCTACAGATATTAAGTGAGTCATTTCCAAGAAAAACCTGGTCCTTCCTACATGGGCACAGTGTTCTTGCCAGCAAGGTTCCCAGCACACAGAGACCACCTACTCCAGATTCTGTAGGAGAACTCAGACAAGCCAGTCCCACTCGGACTGTTGAGATCATATCAAGTATCTACTTGATTTAAAAAACACAACTCAGTAGAACATAGATATTGCAAGTGTAAGTCTTTTTTAAAAATGTACCTTCTACTTCACTTATTTCTTTTCCATAAACCTAATTCTTACCCTAAAACTCTATTCCCATCAAGATAGTGGAAAATTTAATCTCAGTAATATAGGGAAGAAAACATAATTTCTCAACCCTTAGACATTTGTAATTGTGAAAGATCTCACTAACAAAAGACAGATTAGCAGGAGAAAAAGGGACAAATTTATTAGCATATGCAATGTTCATCATGTGAGGCAAACTTCAGTGAAAGGTGTTTCAAGGCAGGGCCTTAGAACTCTGTAGCATATTCAATAAGGACCAATAATATTAGGGAGAGGACAAGACAAAAGAAAGTGGCTTTTGACTTCCAGAGGCTGGAAACTCTGGGAAGGTAAACATACGTGAGAAACTCATGGAGTAAGATTTGCTCCTAGCATCCTCTGGTGCCATATTTGAGCTGATAAGAACTGTCTCCAGTAAAGGAGAATTTACATCTTGTCTTTAGATGGAAAGGAAGATGGGGAAGAAAAGAAATTCTTCCTTTGTTTGCTGCTTCTTAATTACCTTTATTTATTTAATTTAATTTTTTTTTTTTTTTTTTTTTTTTTTTT